>VYYJ01002708.1:0-19902 GCA_021029165.1 Cyphoderus albinus | reverse complement strand
AAGGGCCCGCAGACCAAAACCTGAAATTCAGTGGACGTGTGTGCGATGGAGTAGGCGACAACGAGTTCCCTAACCACGTGTTCGGAAATGGACGAATCAACGCATTGAAGAGCGTTCGTGCTCAGACTGCTGCTATGATCGCTTGAATTTAATTAATTCATTTTACCCCAAGAATTTGTACATTTATTATTACAACTAACTATTATTGCAACTAACTGTGTTTATATCGAATCATTGTAGATTTTCCTGTAAATAAAATGAAATTTTTGCAAGCTTATAATAACGTTTCCATGCTTCAGTTTAATTACTCGAAGGAGCTTTTAATTTTTTAAAATTTTTTTTTTCACAATTCATCGGCCCAAAATAATTTGTTCGTTTAATTCAAACGCTGAAAACGTCTTGTCTCCCGATGCTAGAATCGATCAAAAATCAATAAATTGCTACACTCAAAAAATTAAACATATAGTATAACTAAGCAATGGACTTACAAATATTTTAACAAAACACTCTATTTTATAATTGAAATACAGTTACTCAAGTATAGAATTATCTCCTACATGTTTCCAAAATACTTTTCTGCGAAGAAGAATACATTAGCAAAGATATCAATCTTACAACCCATAACAATAAGAAATAACCACGAGAAATAATTTCTCTCCAAAATGGCTTATCTAAATACCCCCATTTTGACTATTATTGACGCAATTAGACAGTAGTGGTGTGGCGAAATACACGATTAACGTGTTTCCTACTTTCTTTTCAAATGGTATGAAATTGTATTTTTGAAATGGAGTTTTATTGTTAACATGTCATTTTGAATCAATTTTGATGTCACTATCCAGAACCCATTTCACTAAAAGCATGGCAGTTTCAATTTAATGCATACTTTATACTAACTTTATTTACTAAATATACCATCACAATATTAATATGGTTAGACAATAAGATATTAAAAATTGTTGTGTGTGGACGGCAGTGATGCAATGTGTTAAAATTGGAAAACGTCTAGCATAATACTGTATCCGTAAAAAGTAGAAACAATTTAGTTAAAAGATGCAAAAAGCCGAAGGAAAACATCCTAGTAGATTTTCAAACCAAGACTTGTGTGATAATTTCAAATTAATTTTCAACACCGGTTTTATTTTATGTTGCTGTCCTTTCCGAATAACTAAACAGTGCACAAGTAATTACAACATAAATTATCAGACAAAATACAACTGGTTTCAAATATTTCTCTGTACTGTCCCATCCGTATTATTCGTCACTTTCACACTATGTGACACACATTTAGCCTTGAAAGAGTTGGCGTTGAGCAAGGGGAATCCAGCAATTTGCTTTCTCCTGGCAGCTCAGGGAATCAAGCTGATTCTGTACTTTGTAGTAATACGTCAGTTGTTGTCCAGACCAAATTCATTTGTTACATTTTTTAATTTAATCACTGACAACAGAAATCTTCCACACGTTCGAAAGACCACAGTGTCCAAAATAAAAATAATCACATCAATCACATTAATATTGAGGTTGGTTCTGGGTAACAGAGTTGTACAAGATATTTTAGCGCTTGGGTTTAGCTTTCCGTTTAGTTTAGAGTACTGGGCTAGGTTTGCTGCAGTGGGAGAAACATGCATTAAACTAAAAACTCCTGGTGATGTTTTCTGGAAAAATACAAGCAATAATGGTTCTATTATTGCCGACGTACTTTCTCCTGCTGAGCATTTCTATGCTAGTATTTCCCTGTTAATAAGTTTCTTGAGGTAAGACTTACAATAATTTTGCAACCAACAATTATGATTTTCAAATGGCAAATAAATATTAATTTTCTAAATTTGCAGGGCAATTTATGTTACATATGCGGAAATAATCCTCACTATAACGAATTCCATAATATGGGCATTTGCCTTTGAATTTTCTACACATTTAAAGACACTTGAGACACCCGAAAGCAAGGAGAATTTCATACACTGTCAATTGGGTTCCTTGACCAAACCTTGGTATTTTCACAATCATTCAAAATTCCGAGATTGGGAAAGAATTATTTTGGAATATTACGAAATCCGGAAATTATGTATTTTCATAAACGACAAATTTGGAACTATCGTGTCGCTTTATCTTACTTATGTCACTCTGTACTATGCAGTTTTATTCGATAGTGTAGGAACTTGGGCATCGTTCATTTCGCAAGTGGTTTATCTTTTGGGAACAGCGACGTGTCTTGTATTCGCTGCTGATTTCTCTTTCCAGGTATTTTAATTTACTTAAAATTTATTATTGAGACTATATGGACAAATCATAATATTATATTGTCCAGTTTGCAATTACAACACAACTATTTAAACCCACTTTCCTACTTATAGGTAAATCGATTAAAGGATTGGTTAACATTGCATCCTAATGCACATTCCTTATCGGGATCTGAACTTCAAATGCTAGTAAATCAACTAGACAATAATGATGTTGCAATAAAGGCGAGTCAGGTATTTCCTATCACCTATTCTCTGTTGGCTAAGGTGTGTTTATATTTACATTAATAGAAAAATATTGAACCCTTTAACAAAGGAATTGGAATTACATAAATTTCATACTCTACTCTATTAAATAAATGATTTTCTATTTAGGTTGTTGGGCTTACCATCACATATCTGATAATTTGTATGCAATCCACATAATACATCAGAGAGTGAGACGTTTAAATAGAATGAATATTTATTAATTTATTTAAAGTGTAATTTTACATTTAATTTTAATAAAATTTTATTACCATAGCTAAGTTGCATGCTAAGTTGATTAAATATCGTTTTAATTTTTATTATAAATATAATTTCATTAAAGATAACTCTTTATTGAGTTTATTTAGTTGTATGAGCACATTTTATTATCTACTGACCACTTGGAGGTGAAACTTGAACACAAATAATGAAGAAAGTAACCGTGAGACTGATAACCTGAAAATAAAATAAACGCAGCAATATTATCTTAAATACATGTTAAGGTTTCGTATATTGTGTATAGAGTATGGATTAATATAAATTTCATATTACACTAGCTATAAATGAAAACGTTATAGGGAATATATTGCTTCCTTTGATTACTACATCTTTTGAGTTTAGCGAATCCAGAATCGACTGAAACTCGATGTTTGTTAACGCACTCTGATTACTTTCATCATGCAACCAATCCTTGAAATATTTGAACTGTAATATTTAAAATAAAATTATTTTCATTATTAATTGCTTTTTTACTAAAATAAGCTAAATAGTATTTTAGTAATGTTCTTAGCTTACCTTTTCACAGCCATCCGCAGCAGTAATGAGAATTACGCAAGGGGCAAATATCAAACCAACCACTTCGACAAACAAAGCCCAATTATTAAAGTGGACGAAGTGAAGTGCGTAGTACAAGATATTTCGGAGAATGAACAAAGACAGTTTTGTTCCAATTAAATTGTTTATTAAATCGGCCAATTCCTTCATTGATTTGTATTCTTCTTTGATTCGTAACCATTCCTTCCTTTTATGCTCTTCGTTTTCCAATACGATTACCACATGTCCTACAAGTTCAACTTCAACCTTACCTTCCTTTCTGTTGGCCTGTGGCAATTTCTTTAGGAATGTTGTTGTAACCATCCAGAGTATAATTGTTCCAGTGACGACATGGAAGTTTCCCAGAATTAAGCAGAAACGTCTGACAGCAATAAAAAATAAAATATTAAATAAATCGGGATAAATGTTAACATTTAGTAAAATTTTCCAACCTGTATGTAAACCCAAGAAATCCAAGAACTCCCAAAAAATTGTCCCAATGAGAAAACGTTACTTGAGCAAGATTTAAATTGCTTTCATTCTTAGGTTGAAAAATGCAAATGTAACGTCCACCGTGTACCATCGTGTGCCACCAAACTGTCCAGTTGGTTACAGAGCTATGAGAAAAAGTTGACTGTCTCCCAAGAAATGTGCCAATAAATCCAGGTGCCAAATGTGTAATCAGTGCTACCACGACCAGCCATTTTACTTTCCTCATCAACTTAGCTGATGGAAGGGGCAGATGATTTTTCCCAGCGGATCCAATGAAGTTTACCACTTTCGTGTTATCGTTGGCGTAAAAGCAATATTGAAATCCACTATAGCAAATAGTAAGCAATGCTGAAACACTGTACATTATCCCAAAACAAACGTAGGGATTCTTGGAATTTTGAAAATTTAATGACCGAAGATCCGCCAACTGAGTAAGAAGAGAAATGCAATGTAGAAAGAAAAACAGGAATAATTGTGGCCACCAACGCTTTGCTTTGTAGTATGGGCGGATCTCTGCAGGTTTACTTTTGTCGTCTCCATCGACATTAATTTGAATAAGCTTGAAGGGGGACAATCCACAGTAATACAACCCGTTAATGTAATGCCTTAAAAAGTTTGCCAATTTGTAGCGTCCATTATTATTACTGAAAACTTCTTTGTTTCCAGATCGTCCGTTTTGCATTTTGGTATTTCCTACTTTTCCTGTGCGATAGTCACTGACAATAATCATCGTGCTGACGTAAATGTAAGATGGTATTGTATTTGTCTGTTGTGAGTATCTAAATTCTTTTTTACTGAAAATAGATTGAATTTCGTCTATATCGATTTAAAACAGCGAATAAATCGAAAAGGTTGCAAACACTTTGGAGACTTTAATCAAGGTAAAATTCCATAATTACGTTACATCCTGCTTTTAAACGATCGACAATATCAGTACTAGTACTAAAAATATTTCTATTTTTGAACGCAACGAGAATATTACGTATATTAAACCATGACGCGAACTTTGTATATTTCATTGCTTTATTAAATACATATATTATTCGGAGCATCATTTGAGTAGGTACAGAATCATTATTATTGACATTACAGGTTTAGATATTGCGGTTAAGAGCTTATACTGTGCGTCACTCAAATTTCACAGCAGCCTATACAATTTTTATAAATTCGTCAGTATTTAAACTGTTCAATATTTCGCACTTCTGATGGATGATAGTAATTCACAAATAATAATTCTTTTCTATTTGTCAAGTGTGTCAGGAGAAAGTTGAACGCAAATAATGAAGAATGTCACGGTGAGACCTACAACCTGAAAACAATTGCAAAATTGTCACAACAAATTGCTCTGTTCAACAAGGCACTTGAATATTCTTATGAATTAATAATTTTGCATGTTTTATTACATTAGCCACGAGCGAGTAGGTAACAGGAAAGATATTGTTTGCTTTAATCGACACTTCATTTGCATTTATAGAATCCAAAAGTGTCTGTAACTCCGCATTTGTTAATGAATTTTGATTATGATCATCATGTAGCCATTCCTTCAGCTTCGTTATCTGTAGACATTCGTAAAATGCTCTGTTAAAATATTTCCCGAATTTGTGAATTGCATTTTTTAATTTGCCAAAGCTTTTTCGTGCCTTACCTTTTGACAGGTGTCGGCCAATGTGAAGAAAATAGAGCAAGGTGTCATTAGGTAGCACAAGACTTCCAGAAACAAAAGCCAATTATTAAATTTGGACAAGTGCAGAGCGTAGTACAGGATAATGCGAAGAATGTACTGCTCAGCCTGGAGCCTACTGAGCACGTTATCAAATCTGCGAAATGGTTCATTGCTCTGTACTCAAGTTTGAGTTGCATCCACTCCTTTCTTTTCAGACTGTCAAGAGGTTTTACCACCTGAATTTGAATTTGACCTCTAAATTCGACCTCACGATCCAGACCTGCATCGGTTTGGGACAAAGTTTTCATGAAAGCAGTCGTTGCTACAAGCCAAAGAGTGGTAGAAGCAAAGACAATGTGATCGTTTCCAAGAAGTAAACGAAATTGTGTAAAACATTGTTTAAAATACTATACATTGTTAGCAATAAGTCACAAGAATATGGTTTGAATTAAACCGATTTATAATTCAATTCTACCTGTACACTGAGCCCAGAAATCCGAGAAGTCCCAAAAGGTTGTCAGAATGTGTAAAAGTTACTTGCTCATCATTTTTCTCCTCAAATAGGTAAACAAACCTTCCCCATTGTATCATCCCCTGGCACCAAATTGTCCAATTTGAGGCGGCGCTATCACGGAAAATGCTGAATTCTTCCAACAAAGGTGCCGACAAATGCTGCTACCAGTTTACAAACCAGCATAAATATAATCACCCATCTAATTTTAATCATGAATTGGTCATTTGGAAGTGGCAATCGATTTTTTTTCCTGGTTTAGAATATAATTCACTATATTTACAATATCCTTGAAATGGACGCTGAAACAAATGGCGCTATGAAAAATACTAAGGAATGCTATAAGAGCATAAATTATACTGAAGCAAACGTGAGGATATCTCGTTTCCTTGAAGTTTAGTGATCGAAGTTCTGAAATTTGTGTAAAAACAGCAATAACATTCAGAAAGACCATGACTATCAATTGTGGCCACGAAGACTTTGCTTTGTATTGCGAGTGAATTTTATTTTCCTTGTGATTAGAAACTTTTACTAGCCTAAATGGGGTAAGGCCACAGTAGTAGATTCCGTCTATATACTGCTTTATAAGACTGACCAGTTTCTCTTTCTCATTGCCACCTGCACCTGTAAATATCTTGCTTGTCTTTCCCTGATTTTTGATTCCAACTTGGAATTTCCAAGGTTGATCATTATTCTGAGCTGTTTATTTGTTGATATGTTGTCAAAAATAAAGACGAGCGGATAAATTTTGATATGTTAACCTAACAAATCTAATCTCATGTTTCCTAAAGTTAAAGTTATATAACAAACTGAGTAATTATATTAGTATTACAACCCTTTCAACTCGAACTCAGCTTAAGACCACGTTAATATTTTTAAATACCTAAAAATTGTATGCAACATTTAAGTATATTTCATACAGATCGGGTAATAATAAAATATATATAATGTTTTTGGTCCTTAAAACCTGCCCTATTAATAGTGAGAGTGACCTTGTTTTATTTCGAACTGATACGTATCCTGTTTGTTTTATGGTATTCCGTGTTAAGTAGAAAACGTATTTATTTAAGAATATTTGTAATTAAATTCATGATGAATTTTTCCAACATGATTAGATTTGAAATTGAAATTTTTATTCAGCATATTAGTTTTATTTGAGAACTATAGTTATATTCAATGCTATGTACATATAACCCATTTAATAGTGCATAACGGATTTTACCATTATGATATTTAAAACAACGCGAAAGAGGAGCCAGAATAACAAATTATTATTAGCATTTTTTCATATCAACCTTGATATTAGTGGGTAAAAGTTTTATGGGTAAGGGTAAAAATCAATTTCCGAAGTATTCGCAATCTTTTTTGCATTGATCTGATCAATTGTACTGTGTGCAGATTATGAAGTATGTAGTGATGAGACCGACCATCTACATTACAACGGAACAATAACGGCTCAGGTAAATACAACCAAAGTGAAATGTAATTCTATAACTTAGTTGCTCATGTACATTTCTTACGCTAGCAGCCAAAGAATACGTTATTGGAATCACGTTGCTAGCCTTTATGGACACTTCGTGAGAATTCAAATCCTGGTAGAAAGTTTGCAAGTCAGATGCAGAAATGTTTTGATTTTTGTAATTAGTAATCAACCAGTTTCTTACTGAATCTACCTGTAGTTAAAATTAATATTTACATTTATCAATTTCACATTCTTTTCATGCTACATTTTACAAACGATTATTTATATTTATTATTATGTACATATGTATATGTACCTGTCTGCAAACATCAGCAGACAATATCAAGAATGCAAATGCGCACCAGAAATTGTTGATGACGTAAAGAAGCATGAGCCAATTGACCACCTCTCTGAAACCAATGGCATAGTGCAGAATCATTTTCACCAAGCACAGACTCACTCGAATCCCCATTGCGTGGTTTAGAAGTTTGGTGAAATGTCGTAAAGCCAAGTATTGCCGTTCAACTTCCGGCCACGTCGGCGCCAAATTATTTCCAGGATGATGAACTTTGTTTGTACCATTTTCAAGGTCAATTTTAGCACGATTTTCTTTGCAATTCCTTGCATTAAGATTTAAAGCAAAAGATCGTGCGCCAGTCCACAAAATCAAAGCAGCCACGACGTTAAGGACATCGCCGAAATAATTTACAAACCTCCTGTTAATTTCAATCCCACATTAAATCATTAACAACAGAAAAAAACATTATGTTTAAAAGACAGTCTAAAATAGTTTTTGCTTACTTTTGAGCCAAAATGAATATCGTGAGGTATCCAAGTGCATGCTTCTGAATTGAAGATGTGACTGATAAATCCCCCAAAAAGAAGTTTTTTCTACCAATATCCACAAAGAATTCTAAATCTGTGATTGTGGCATTGAAAACCTGATATCCCTCGCCGTCATACCCAATTAGTAATCCGATTATGCCATTTCCAAGAAGAGCAAATGTGCAATAAACTGCAATAAATACTTGCACCATGAAATTTATGGAGTCGTATTTTTCATAAGTGCTGGTGATGCTGTATTGGATGATTTCAAGAAATGCTTGTTGATTGCACCAAAATTGTTTTGTGGAAAGAAAAATTGAAAGTGGTTTACAGATAGAGTATGCCAAACCTAAGCATTTATATGGATTTTTGAAACTGGCGAAAGAGAAAGTTTGACGGCGAATCTCTCCTACCCCAAAGAGAAGCAAAACTATTAGACTGATTGAACATGCAATTGTATGAAACCACTGCTTTCTTATTATAATTTTGCCACTCGATGTTTGTTCGTGTAGAAATCGAAACCGGAACGGGCTTAACAAAGTGCAATAAGCAACGTCAAAGTAAACCTTAAGGGGGAAAGTGAGACTTTTGGAAGAAAAATTATGACTTGTCATTTTACTTACTATGTACTAGATTATCGATTATAATTTCGATGAAGGTCGGTGCAATACTGGTAGCACGGAATAAAACTTTCTCCGGATATGATAAAATACATTAGTAAATTGTGTCTGTCTGTCGCATTTTACAATTTTTTATTTGATTGGGTGGTGAAAGTCCGTTTTGTCTGTCTATTTGATAGACAAAAGTCAATACCATTTTATTATCTATAGATTTTATTATCTATGGCTATAAACTTTTCCTTATATGTCAATTTCAGTTGGTTTGTCGATGAAGTTTCAATGTCATTTGTCACACAATATTGCTTTATGTGTCATTAGAGAATTGGGATTTTTGGGACGTAACGAATCGTGTGCTTGTACTTTGTAATTTAGTCCATCATTCATTCACGTGTCATTTGACGAAGAAATTCAAAACCAAAGACTTTCTCAATTATGATGCGTTTTTTGCTATGTATTTACTTATCAAGGAAATTAAAAATATGAAACAGGCTTGAAACTCCTCAAATTCAAGAATAAAAAAAATCATGCACCTTGTTCAAATACGAAATACAATTCGTACATACAATTTGTACAATTTGTATTATACAAACAGAACTGAATGAATATCTAATACGTAGAACTAGAGGCGCACAGTGCCCCATCATTCGTTCTTGACGAGGAAGCCGAACAAAGAGAAAGATCGAGCGAGAAGGAAATCCTGTTGTATCTTGCATCTCCTTAGTCCTGACCTGACTCCTCTCTCACTCTGGCCTCTGCTGCTGCTTTCAGTTCAGTTCGCGTTTGGATGTTCGTTGAGTGACAGTGACTCAACTTGATTTTGTTATTCAATTGGAAGTTTTCGAGAGTGAAAAATTAATTAATAGTTGTATCAGTTAACGATTCTACTTCGAGTTCAGCATCATTACATTACTTAACTCTAGCTGTTAAAAGTATAATTAAGATGGAAAACGATAAAATGGAGGTAACGGCGGATTTGGATGATCACTGGAAAGAAAAGTCGCTGGCCCTCGAGAAAATTTTCAAAAATCTGGCTAGAAAATGTTCGGAAATGGAGAAAATTAGCAGCACTTTCTTGGTTAACTACAGCAAGGTTAAAAATGAGCCTCAAATTGATAAGGTAAAGGTTACTGTACTTTTTAATTTAATTTTGATATCAAATTAAAATATAAATAGTAGTTATAAATGGTTTTAAGCAACTATGAGTTAAACATCCAAAACTTACATACCTGTTATCTTAATTTTAAAGAGTCCAATGGACGAGGAACAACCCGGATACTGGAAATCTAAGTGCAAGTTTTTACTTAATCAAATCAGTGGCATGGAGTTACTGTTGGAAAAGAGCTGGCCGAGGAAGACGGAGCAAGAAGAATCTTTACCGACAGTGGAAGCACAGCGGAAGCATCCGTTCGAAGTTTATCCGGAGGAGGTGTTTTAAATAATTAAATAAATAATCTTAATCATTTTATAATCTATGATTTTAAACACGATTTTAATTTTTACATTTTTGTTTTGTTTCAAGATTTGGAGGATGATTGCAAATGAACTAGAGGATTGTTGGGATGACCTCTACAGTCTGTCCAAAGCGCACCCTTCCTTTAATGTGGTCATTAAGCCAGCTGAGACAACTTTGCGCTTCCATCAAGTAAGAACTAACGCGCATTCGATTGGAATTGGAGTACATAATTAAATGTATTATTTAAAAAATGCAACTGCTATTAACAAACACTTCATTTCATTCCATTGCAGGCGTTCGGGTTAATTTTTAACAGACTCAAGAAGCAGGACGTTTCGAATTGCCGTAAAGTATGTCGCGAGTGGACAGCAGCGATCGATCAATTTCTTCAGTTTCCATCGTCACTAAAATGCTGTGACGTCTTACAGTTGGAACCGCCTCCTAGCACTTTAAGTCGCCCATTGAGTCACTACAGAGCCCATATTCCAATCGGTTGGGAACCCTATGTAGCAGTTATTGGCAATATCTGGAATATCAAAAAATACACTAGCGAGATGGCGGAACACCCTCGTAATCCGTTTTTATGTCACGCTTTGAAATTCCGTATGGGATGGAATTCTTCGATCTGTGAATTATCAGGTAAGTCCTGTGGAACATTTCTGGATCAATTTGGCCCCCACATATGGTACCTTCGACTCGATATCATCGGTCAACAGAATCGTGACGAATTAAACTGCTGCCAGATCTTGGAGCATAGTTTATCAAGATTACCTAACCTGAAAGATTTGCAAATTCGATATTATGCCGATTGGGATGCAGATGAATACGGATTTGGAGAAGAAGAAGAAGAAGATGAAGAAGCAGTAGAAAGACGTCGTGACTTGAAAAGGTACCTAAAATACAATCCGTTCCCGGAGTTGCCGAAGCTGGTCAGCTTCAGAGGAACCTATGAAAGGGTATTGCCAAAGCTTCAAGATGCCATTTTGAAGCGTTATGGAGGTCAACTTCGCCATGTTGAGGTAATGGACGGTACTTGGGATAAATATGGCGGAACGTTGGAAAGTTTGAAGGAACTGCATATTCTTCACCTGTCCCTGGGGAAAAAAGAAAGTTATTTGGAAAAATTTAAAGACCTTCCAGTACCCCTGGATAAGTTATGCTTTCGATTTTCCTATGACGGAAGATCAAAATCCATTGACTCCGTCATCTTCCTTGAGATCCTGCAACACCTTGAAACTCGTGTTTGTTGCATTCAAAGCGAACGTCGAGCCCCGATACCCGATAGGTGCGAATACTACTGCTACGACAAGCCTCCAAAGGAACGGATCGGATGGGAAATTTTGGGGGCCTCTCTACCCTCTGCATTGACTGTTCCCTCTTTGGAAATGCTTATCATCAATGGACAGGACATTAAAATCTCAGCTAATTTTTTGAAGCGCCTCACGAATCTTCGCTATTTCTACTACTCACCAACCATGACCAATTCATTGAATAACGAAAACATTGTCGAGATTAAGAGGAACAGCAATGACGCGAAACTGGACCAGTGGAACTTTATCTGGGAGGCGGTTCCATCCCTGGAAGTTATTGCGGTGGACAAGAAATACTTTTCCAAGCATTTAGAACCAGCAATTTCACTGTAAAATCTTAAAACAAATAATTTATTTTTCTCATTCTTTCTATGTAAATATTTCAATACTACCACCATCACTGACACAAAAATGACAACGTCCTAATTGTTTAAATGGTTTTTATTTATACAGTGTCGGGGCTGAAGGCTAAAGGTGCTGATCCGGAAGGATGTTGCTGTTTACGACAATGAAGATGGTTTATGATTGATAATTGACACATCCAATTGTGCCAATCAATTGCTCGCAGTTTTTACATACTAAATTCTCATCCACTAAAAACAATGAAAACTATGATTTACATTTCACTTGATAAATGTTTTGCTGTCACAATAGTGTAAAGGTTCCTTCGTGCACTGGTTAGTACATAATTAAAATATAGTTATTTACAACACAGAGATCCAGTCAAATTAAATTACGTTACAATTATATTACATATGTACATAATTATAAATATGGGGAAGCTACACAATGTGTTCATCGATCAATTTACCATTTGTTTATATTTGTTACAAGTTGTAACTCCTCGTCTGTAACCATTGTAAATTAGTATGAAAGGATTTTTGAAATTAAATAAAACTATGTAAAATATTAAATGCCATTGGCTTATAAAATTAGTACTTTTTTGTCGTACTGCAGAGCTGCCCATATAAATCGAAATGGAATTAGGTGATGTGGTGAGTGACGCAAATCATCTACACAATCGACTTTCCCCCATTTTTGTATTTTGAGAAAAAAAAATCATTTTTAGCAATTTTCTTTTTTGGGCACACCATTTATAACTACTTAACAGGAAATACAGGGCAGCTTCATTTTATAACTTAAAACAGTCCCAGCGAAAAATTAGGTTTGCATCTTACCCCTTAGTGGGCTTTTGTACATATCTAATCTCTTTTCTAACTCAACGTCATGTCACTCAAACGTCATGATTGTGATTTGCAGTACATATTATATAATCTTTGTGCTCCAGAATAGACACACTATTTTAGTCTTTTTTTTTTGCGCAACAGTGGGTTAATTTTTAATTCGATTGGATGAGTTGTTTAAACAAGAGTTTTGAGTTTTAAGTCTCTTCAAAGGATAATATAGTATATAGTAGGGTTCATAGGGCAAAAATAAAATTCTCCCACATACAAATCGACCACACAAATAGTACTTTGAGCCTCAAAGTTTGAGGTTATAGTCATTACAAAACAAATCTTTACAATTAAAAATTGCTTATAATTGGGTTTAATTGGAGAATTGGACTCAACTCGACCATGTTTTTTATTTTGACAGAAGCTATTTTTCGCTTCGTTGCTTGTTTTTTTTTGTGTTGAAATGGTGCCTAGTTTTTGATTCACGTAATATGTTTAAGAATAGACAATGTAGCCAAATAGTATTATGTAACCTGTCATGACAAGATAATGCTGCCTTAAACTCTGCCAGAACCAATTGAGGTTTTCTGGGTGAAAGTTGGGTGATATCTAATTGCTCTGCTTGAACAGTCTTCTCTAGCATTTTCAAAATGTGGAAACATGCCATATTTTTTCAAAAGCTTTTCCAATCTGTTCGTCCCATGAAAATAAAGTACGACAAAAAGAAAGGTTTTTATCAAAGTCGGTCTCGCTATCAGCGACTTGTGTCTAATTTTCTTGACACAAATATCCTCGTGTTGTGTCTCGGTGGATTCATCGGATTCAAGAGGTTTCTCACCGAGGAGCCTGATCGGAACGATCGACAAGCCGTGAAAAGATACGTGCTGGGTGGAGTTTTCCAGCTTCTTTATCTTGGCTTTCACACTATTATCATGGCCACTATCTGGACAAAACGAAACCGCTGCTCAGAAACCATCTGGTTGCTAAATCAGGGATACCAACTTTCACTGAGAAGAGAAAAGCTGAATCAGAATACCCCAAAAAAGAAACTTTCTCTGGACATGTCAAGAATCTTCACAATATTGATTTGGGGCGTTGTCGCTGCAGTTGCTTTGGGAGTTTTGACGGTACACAATCCAAAAAAAAATCAGCAAATAATAATTGTGGTTAAATAATCTACTGTAATCGTCTGTTACTTAGATTTCGTTTACTCCCGTTTTGTTTAACGGAACACCAGCTCACAATTTATTGTCACTCTTTGTGGATGTGAGTAGGCCGAACTGGAAAATTACTCTGACATGTTGGTTGTACTTGATGTGTTTCTACCCGGCTGGTGCCGGCGTCGATGTTGCAATTACACTAGTGTACACTTGTGGAATTATGTTAGTATATACAATCCCTTATTCCAATTTCCATAATAAAACTTGACGTGATTCAAATTAATGAAATTCAAATTTCGATTTCAGGTTTGAAACAACTTTTCTTCTCACTAAAATCCCGGAATACACCAAGAAGCCTCAACCTTTCCAAGGCGAGCAACAACGACACAGAGCTGCATACATCTTCATTCAGAATTTTAATCAGTTCGGAAAGTGTTTCTTTGGAGCATTAATGGCGACAGGTTAAAATATAGATTCAGCATTTGCACGTAACTGATGAATTTATATTCATAATATTAAAGGTGTTTTTAAACGTAGGATTTTTTATCAACGTCTCTATGACCTTTTGTGCAATTAAATATCATTCAAGCCTTTCACCATTTTTGGTAAGGTTCAAATGTAGAGTCGTAGGATATAAATTATATTTAAAAAATATGACGACAGATAATTGTCTAAATTATCAAATGTGATCTATTTTATTTAGGTAGACGTTTTCATTGCATTGGACGTGATTGTTATCTGGATATGTGGTACTTATTTTTTGCATTCACAAACATTCAATTTCCATGCATAAAGCAATACTGATCCCATTATTGTGTGCGAAGTGTCCCTTCACATAGTTGCCTTTGTCATTTTGGAAGCAAGTGCCGACTTCCGTGAGTATTGGAAGAAAAATGTGAGAGGGAAACTGGAAAAGAAACAACTTCTTGCATGCCGATACATTTCAATTCGGATAGGTATTGTAATACATACATACATACACTATTTAAATGTAAATCGCTCAACCGATTTTATAAATAATTAATTCTTTATGTTTGCCAATTTAGGAACATTCTTTGACCATGGTCGCCCTGTACGTTTTTTATTATTTACAATGACAATTACAAATTGCATTTAGTCAAAGATTGTAACCTTCATCCTATTTTTATACAGGTTGTTCCGCGCACCTTGGACCAAATTGCGAACCAAACTGTTAATGTATTAATCATGGACTCGTAAGGCAGTCAACTGGGGGAATGAAGAAAATTATTTCCTTGGGGGAAGATGGAAGATCCCACGGGCTGTCATTGATAAATTTTTAGTGACAGCTTAGTCTGTTATGGTAGTATAGATAGTCGACTTAATGGTTTAGTCAAAGCCTAGGATTTCTCATAAATATCTAACAGTAAACATCACGATCGACAAATTGAGTTTCGAGCTAAGATTTTCACGAAAGGTTCCACTTATGAATGGTAGTCATTGTGCAAAATTTTAGGATGGATAAACGACAAAATTCTGAGATTTGACCTCGAACATTTATATTTCCTTATGGAATTTAACAAGGGAAAAATCAAACCATGACAGGGCTGGTGTTTTTTAGCTTAAATTTTAATTGGAATGCTATAAACTCTGCGTGGGCGAAATATGTATACAAATAGTAAACGTATCTAAGGTTTCATATCCTAATATATGTGTAAACTAATCGTAACAAACATGAAACATGTTTCCTAAAAACATTGTCTGTTGAGCTGTTTCCTCTCTTCTGTAATATAAAGTTCACATGTAGAACATTTTGAAATGTGGATAAATCAATAAATTACGAAATCAGTTATGACTTATGAGATGGATTCGATTAATGGATCTATAAATAAATATGTACATTTGATGAAACTAAACTTTAAAAGGAAACTGAAGGTTCTTTGGAGGTAAAAATATAGTTTTTAGTTGTTGCAATAGCTATACGAAATAAGTATTCAAAAAATAAATGTTGTTGCTGTTAGTCCTATCCTAAAATATCTAAAAGTTGGATTTGCTCATTCCAAAGATTTTATTTTTTATAGTAAATGTAATATAGTAAAAATGTATAAAAGCATATTATTATTAATTGGTTTTGAGTTGCAATATGTAATATTTATTCAATTTATAGTTGCTAATGAAAACATTTACATTTTTAACCTGATTTTAACTAATGTACTTACATGTGTGTATTTATGTATAATTGAAAAATCATAATAAATCATATAATGGAAATTAGAATCAGCAGAATAATGTGCACTGAACTTTCAAGTTCGAAGTAGTAAAAGATTTGCAGACTGCGTGACACAAAACCCAAACATCACCGGTGGTGTCAAAGCATCGAAAAAGTTACTGGTGAAAAAATAGATTTTAAGAGTTGGTAACGATTTACAGTAACGTTTAACCAACCTCTTTTCTTTAACGGTACCCATCCTTGAAATACTTTCGAGCTTAGGGCACCCCCAAATGTGTCGTTGCTTTATAGACTCTGTGAGAATGAAAACGTTGCTCGCATACTGAAACGAGACGAGGTAGATACAAATCACAATTAACAATCCATAATTGAAAGCCACCCAAGTAGAGAAATGAACCTTTCCAAATTGTGTGACGGAAACCAAAAGACAGTTACAAATGCCTACGCAGAATGCTACAATGTAGAATGGGATAATTGAGGATTTAAACATGTCATTGAAGAGGAGAATGAGAATCTGGATCTCTTGGTACATCTTGGTCTTGTTAATCACCAAGTTCGTATCTCGAGAGAATTTTAATTGCTTTATAAACACAGTTAAAGCCGCCTGTAGTGCAAACATGGTCAACGTCAGGATTACGGAATTATCCATCATGAAGTGTTTGAACGTGGTGCTCCACACGCAGTAACAGAACAGTGTTCCGAGTAACCTACGACCCACCTCAAGGATTAGCCAGAAGGCCCAGTTGGAATTCCTGAGGCGTTGGAGTAACTCAAATTGTGAAAAGAGACACGTCGGCAGGATATTCATTGGCATGGCGGGTTCCACGATGGGAGCTGTGGTTTGAACCGCGGCGAGGAAAATCATTCCCCAGCGGATAACGAATCTAGAGACCTTGCGTGCCATGACGGCGTCTTTGTCCTTTGGTCCTATGAAAGCTCCGATGGAGTGACGCAACTCGAACGATACGAGTTCATTGAGAAAATAGGCAAAGTGATCACTGTGAATTCGGTGGCAGTTGATGGAAATGGCTGAGCCCATGATCCAGAGGATTTTTCCCACGTTGTAAGACTTCTCGAACAGACTCGCACTCTCAAAGAAGAATTTGTATAAACTCAGCGCGGAAGCTGTGATTAGAAGGAGAGTGAGGACCTTCCAAGTTCGATCCTTGTAAATTTCTCTGCTTCCAAAGTGGTACTTGATGGACTTGGTTCTCCGAGAAAAGCGACAAATGAGGCGGTAGGGGTATGGGAAGTTCGGGAGGTTCCATTGGTTCACTATATGGAGACAGGTTGAGAGCTCGGAAATTAGGTTGGTGGAGATCAGCATGGTTGAACATTTCAAATGGAAACGATACAATGAAAAATGCTTAAATGAACTTTGTACGAATAATTTCCAATAGAACGTCCAAATTGCAATTATGAAACTATCTGACCATCTAAATGACTTTGAAGAACAATAATCTTGTCTTTTTATTGGCATTGACATTAATGGAGTGACTTTTAAAGTATTTAAATGAACGACGCAATTTTACAGATCATAATCTAGGTTTATGTAATGAAACAATTTTGGAAAAAAAGTTTTCAGAAAACGGCGGAAAACCGGTAGCAATAAAAAGGTTGAAAACTGCAATCGTTTTTAATCAACAGTTGAAACTCACGGTTTTACAAACTTTTATGGTCACGATGTCTAAATATAACTTTTAATTGTAAGAATTACAAATTTCGAACTACTGAATTTGAGTTAATTGAACAATAAAAATAACGAATATTGAAGCAAGTAAAACCTTAAAGTCATAATAATTGCATCATTTAGATGGCAATTTCAAATTTCAGCAATTTTTACGTACGTGAATAAGTTTAGCGAAACGAAAAACAAGATTTTGAGGATGATCCAAATCCAAAGCCAAGACCACGCTGAGAATGTGTTGTCATCCTTGCGACTTCGTACTGCCTTTCCAAATCTGCAAACATTGCTTCATTATTAGTATTAGCCATGGAGGTCGATGCGGAAGTCGAAGGTAACGAAGAAGTTGAATTCGGTGCCTGTGGTGGATTAGCATCTTTATTCTTAATTCCCATTAACCTCTTGAACTTTGTGGAAATGTGCCCATCAATGTCACCCACAAAAGCGGAGACATTCCATGGAGAGGTTTCACTGGAACTGGAAGTCACCTGTCCTGGAGCACCGTTTTCAGTCGGCAGTCTACTGAACAATAGTTTTCGTTGCTGCATTTGCTGAACCAAGTTTAATGGTGCAGTGGGTGTGGCTTGAGTTTGAGCAGTTGCAGCACTGAACGTATGAGTTATTGACACGGATGGTATGCACTTCAACTTCTCGAACTTTTCCAGTTGACCTTGGCATTGGCCTTCGTGCTTGCCACATCCTCGTCCATGATGACGGGTTCTTGATTTTGACCTTGACTTTTCTCGCCTTCTCCGACGATCTTGACCACGATGACGTTCTCTGCTCCGGCCTCGACGGATTCGGTCCCGACTTCCACTTCCCGAACTCGAACTAGTAGTAGAGCGGTGTTTGAGTTTTTTCTTTGACTCCTTAGAATAACGATGACGGTGGCGTCCACCTCCATGACGCAGTGGCGATGGTGACGAAGAAGACATAATTTGGGAGTGACGCCACTTTCCATATCCACGATGAATGTTCCGGCCAGGGTCACGCCCACGGACACGACTTCGACTTCTATCTCTGCCTGACGTTTTCATTTTTTTGACCTCCTGATATTTAACAAGAAATCAATGAACAACTAAAATTATCAAAATTAATTAAATGTTCGAATTGAATTATATTTTTAAAGTTTAATTACAATTACGTAATTATTATGTTCTACTTTTTGCTTGATTTGAGTTGAATAATCGAATGTTTGAACAAAACAAACAATAAAAGAAGACCGGCAAAATCACTTTTTTGCTCCCGGAAAACAGGAACTCAAACAATGGGGTAATATGAAACTGAGATTGTAATTTTGCAATTTTTAACGTGTTTTTAATGCATTCATTCAGAGTCTGCAGTGCAGACCAATGGTATTTTTTGAATGAAATGGAAACGTGGAACGAGAACGAGAATGAGACATCTTGTGGAAAATTGATAGAACGAAGACTCGCTTGCTCATCCTCATCCTCCATCCACAGCAGCATCAAAATCAAACCAACCAAACCATGACCACACTAAACGCAAGCAACGATGAAATGAAGCAATTCGCAAGTGGTGAGAGTCAAAACATGGGGCAAGTTGGAACTGAGTGGGCTACTTGAGAAGGCACATTTCCATTCATTCGTTTTCATTGATTCTTTCCAAAAAGCCTGCCGCTACAAAGTTCAAGTAGCCAACCCGCACAGTAAAAAGGTAGTAGTTATAATTGTATAACATTCAACTTTTAACTTCGCATTTTATTTAAACTTGTGACTTGGCACGCTCGTTTGTCTTGAAGTTTTAATTTATTTCTTTTAATTTTGTTGTTCCAGCACCAGCAGTCGCAGATGCAGCAGGTCCTTTGTTCGGTGTCAACCGCAGCAACGGCGGAAATGCGAAATATTAATGTTATGAATCGCCCACGCCCACATCTTGTCGCAGTGAACTCGGAAATTCAAAACCTGGACCTCGACACGATCTCAAATTTAGTAGACTTCCCCGTATCTCCAGCCATTTCGGATTACGGCAACGAATCGAATTCCAGCCCAGTCTCAGGTTTGCCAAGAGAAACGGAACGCCATTGTGGGCTCCAATCT
>VYYJ01002707.1:0-19911 GCA_021029165.1 Cyphoderus albinus | reverse complement strand
ACCGTAATAATAATGTTCTTACAAAGTTTGTGTTTTCCTTATTACCACTGTTAAGAATTGCGTTTAAAACCATCCCAGGATATCAATGGCACGGTATCCACGTCCACTTACCGAAGTGAATCGCAACAAACGATAAGCAACCAACCCTCTATTTTCCTCAATCATCTTCACCGAGTGAAAGAGGAGGTGAGACTCAAGAAAACTCGTGCTTTTCGTTTGCTCTACGTTGAGATGATAATGATCCTTATTTTATTTTTATGTAATAAAGTGATGTAAGATGTTAGACGTAAGTCCGTGCATCTTAAGTGAGCATCTTCTTAAATGTTTAGTTAGAATCCGTCGGAAGTGTAATACCTTGATGGTAAAATTGTTAAAACAGTAGTTGTGTGAAGAGAGGAGTTACATTGATGATAGAGTCTTCGCCAGCAACTTTCAGTCAGACTGAAACGTTCAGAGAAGACGCAGTCGGGAGTGTCCGCAATTACCACTCCGAAAAAAATACCACTGCATTGTTACAATTTTGTTAGAAAAGTTCATCATCACCCGTTTCGTGAATTGTATCAATGATTTTTGTAAACTCCGAGCCCAGCAGACCGGAGATAATTTAATATCGAAAGAAGCCTAAACTTGTTTATCATAGAAAATAATATTGTGTATTGTTAGGCATTTTAGTTCTCCCGAGGTTCTTCATTTTTAATTCGCGTAACGAGCAGGTAAAATCGTTGCCCCAAGCAAGTTAAAACGTGGCAATACTACTCACCCCTAATAAACAACTCTATCCCATTTAAATAGGACGCGTGGAAGTCGCAAAGCGTTCGAAGCATTTTCGTCAAAGTCTGGAAACGTTAATAGTTTTGTAAATAAATATTAAATGTCAAGTTGTTCGGAGGATCTCTAATGCACAAGTAAAAGTTGGAAAAGTGCTCGTTTTAATTTTCCCAGAGTTTCCCTCGAAATTCGTTTCGGCTTCGTTTATGAAATGACGAAGGAAAGGAAGAAGGAAAAAGGCAGACAATCGAAGGTTTTACGAAATTCTGTGATTGTTTTTCTAGTGATTCAAAATGCTTTCCACTTGTGTTCAGCTTCGTCCGAGATTATTGGTTCAAGGTAACCTCTTTATAAATACATTTTATGCATTTATAGTTTTTATATAAAATTACATATTTCGAAAGCATGACTTTGAAATATCTTTCTTCCATTTCGTTTGATTTTAGTTTGACCTTACTGTCAAAAATTTTAAATAGTGGTCCAATTTGTAACATAATAAAATAGTCAACCAACTAGGCAAAAGTCAAACCGAAATCACCGAAATAATTATAAATTTCAGTTTAAATGGACCTCAATGTACATTTTAAAACAGTAAATATTTAATAGTAGTTAATATTTTAACCAATGCATTGGGCATAGGCTCGTGAATGCATTGAACTTTTCCATGTACAGTTTATTGGAAATCATTATTCATATCTTTCGTAACTCAATGCTTGATATATTTTAGATAAACCAGTTGCTCATCATATCGTTAATCTCAACCCTCCTAAAACATCCATATTGCTCAAAATTTTGCAATAAATCTGACTGTTTTGAAGTTTTTAATAACTTTATAGTTATAATTAACCTGATACCTAACCACAGAAGCCAAACCCATAAAATGTAGTACATAAAATACGGTATGGTTGAAACAAGCCAGAAACGGGGACTAAATGAGTACCTATTATACTCCGTACGGTAGCCCGATTTCAACAAGCATAACCAATGATACTGCAACCCATGTAAGGATAAGTAAATAATCTTGAAAAAAGCGTTAGGACACTCAAAGTCACGGTCAGGGATACCTTGCACCGTTTTCAAAGAAGCATGAAATTAAGCAAAAATGCATTACACTGTTAGCAATCTCGGAGTCAGAGCAGAGCAATGATTATTTTGCTACCTGAATTTTTCTCTTGAAACATAAAAAGCAGTGACTTAAATAGTGTTTCAGTTCTTTTGATTGAAAAAGATATACTGTCTAACCGTTCTTTTTTGGAGGGCAGTCACGCATGACGAGGAAGAAAATTCTTTTCATTGTTAGCATAAGCACACATTACGAAATTGGTGAAGTGATGAAGTTACTTTTAGAAAGCTTTTTTCTTTCTTTCTCTCTCCTTTTAAGTATTGTTACTTGTTACATTACAACTACAATGACGAAATCGCCTTATTATAATCATCCTATTCTTGGGCTCAATCTCTTCATAACGTCTTTTTATTCTTGCTCTAGCTGTGCGGATACGTGTGCAGATATTATACGTTCCGCAATAAATTTTCATTGTGAAAAAATGGAAAACTATTTTTAACCACTTTTCTTCGTCTATTTTATAAACACCACCATCAAGAGAGCTTTAAAGAGTAAAGTACGTGCATGAACATTTACAGTACATTTAAAACACTTTTTTTTCGTTGCATAATGATGCAAGTAAAGAAGCAGTAGAGAACTTTGTAAAAGTAAATGAAAGTTCCACAACCATGAAAAGAAATCTTTTCACATCGTTTCTATTTTTACCAACAACAAGGGAAAATAAAAACTGCAAAGTCCCGTTAGCAGAATAATGATGGAATGATGCTCACAAACTTTGTGAAAATTTACAGTCAAAAATTATACCCTTCATATTGATATCTCGCCATTGAAAATGAATGAAAATGGCTCTGAAAATCGTCCTTCTTTGTTGAAAAAATTCAATACATATTTAGATGTCATTCACACTCAAATAATCTTCAGAGTGGCTTATTAAAGTCCACGCATAAAAAACTCATACACTCGTACTGAGATAAACACGATCGTTTTTTAAAAATTTTATCTTAATTGCAGTGTTGTCACGTCCGTCTCGGTCATTCAGAATTCGGACAGAAACAACAAGGAAATGTCATTGGAGGTAACGACGGCGCCTCCGCTGGCTGCAGACTCGGAGGCGACGCTTGCGCATTCTTCCGCATATTACACAGCTGAAGCATCGCCACCAGACACAGCGACCGCTCTACCGAGTACCTCAACTGTACGAATACCGTCACCTGTCTACCTTTCTGAGCAGTCGGTACAGAACAATGATGACTCAGCAGCAGAGGCAATTGACGACCCAACGGAATCACCACCCTCATCGTTTGCTCCACAGGAACCGGAGCAGCAACAGCAATTAATTCCTGAGGAGGAAACTGAACCATCACCATCGGCCAAACCACTGTCTAGCACGCTGCCTCCATTCTTTCCAATAAAATCTAGTCGACGAGCTGACGATGATGGCATTCGAGTTATTGATGCTCTTAAGGATATCGTCAGGCAGGCTCAGCAACAACACAAACATACTGCCCCCATTCCAGCACCAATTGCTGTCACACTCACCGACACCGGAAACAAAGGAGGTGGTTTGTCATTTGGTGGCTTGCCTCCACTGGCATTGCCACTCAAGGAAGAACCTGCTCCACTGAAAATCATGCCCGGCACTGGGCTAAATGGAGATGACGATGATGAGATGGAGGTGGATGTGAATCCTGGAGCTCTTGATCCCGCAGCAGCCACCACAGACGTTATCGATGATTTTGCTAAGGTGGTTGTAATGGTGCAACCAGAGGAAAGTGAGGGTGAAAATGACACTGCCCCGTCTGCTGAGGTACACAATAATAGGATGTTTAAGAGTGACATTATTGATCAGCTAACAGCTTCTAAGCTTTGCCAACAACGGGCAGACATTGAGGAGTGTGGTTTGGACCTGCTGGTACATAAATTATAAATGCTTAAGAAAATCCATCCTCCTCAAAAATACATTTTAACACGATTCGCATTCCACACTTAACCACACTCACCAAATCTCCCAACAGATCGAACAAGACAAATTTTTCGAAACATTTTCAAAGGTTTCATATATGTGTATACACATTGACTTTTTCTGATACGAGACATTAAAGCTTAAACATCACATACATTTCATACAAATTACATCTAAAAATAGCATTATTTTTAAAAAATCATTTGCCAAGTTTTAAATCCTAATGGCAGCTTTTTTGCATTTTATTTTTATCACATTGTTAGGTAACTGATGCTATGCACAAGATTTCTGGGGCAATCTTGTCCAATGACGATGTGATGATGCAGCAACCGGTAGAAAATATTGTGAATAATATTCTGGGCTCAATTAACGCCAGAAACAATACAAATAAGTACCATGTAGCGTCATCAACAACAACTACCACTACCAATTCCCCTACGACTTCGACAACTACAACTACTACTACAACCCCCAAGCCGACCACAACCCGACCTACAACAACGAGAGCAGCACCCACTACGACAATTACAACCACCACGGCTAGAACGACAACCTCGCCCACCACCACAACCAGGAGAAGTACTACCACCACGCCCAGACCCACTACCTCCTTGAGGACCAATCCACCAACTACAACAACAAGGAGAATGACGACCACTACCGCCAAACCCACAACATCATTAAGAACAACTCAACCCACTACCACCCCTACAACTACCCGAGCGACCCCCACCACAACCAGGAGAACTACCACCCAACCTTCAAGGACATTCCCAACATCGACGCAGAGAACGACTTCTTCCACTTTCTTACCTAGAATTACCCCAAAAGTCACTCCAAGAACAACAACGGCGAAACCTCAAACCGTTAAGACCACAACGACTCTCAGACCCAGACCGCCACAAACCACGGAAAGTTTCTTGTTTGGAACCAACCTATTTAACTCTGGTTTAGATGCAAAGACCCAACAAACTCTGGCCACCATCGTGAAGAAAGATAAACCAGTCATGTATTCACCCGACAAGATGGAGAGTGACGATATTCCACCTCCTCCGTATCAAGGTGCCCCACCGTCATCAAAATCTCCAACAACGAAAGCTCCGATGACCACGAAAGCTCCGATGACAACCAAAGCTCCAATGCCCTCAACAACAACAACCACGACGACAACAACAACATCAGAGAAACCCATGTCTGCTTTAGAGGTGTTAATTAAGCAATCTGAACAAATGGGAAGACCATTCGTGCCTCCTGTCTCTCTTATCCCACAGACCCTACTTGCACAAGAAAATATTTTTGATCCTGAGCCTTCCGTAGCACCCCCTAGTATAGCGCCAATTATAGTATCTTCTCAAAACATTCCTCTGCAGCAAGTTCAACTTCAACAAGCTCAACTGCCAACCGATTTCCGTATTCCTGGAATTCCAACCGATACATCCGGCGAACCTTCATCTTCTCAACTTCCCATAATGGAAGGAAATGACGAGAGTGCTGCTGACTCAGAAGGTAACAACAGCAGCAGTGGAGAAGGTGGAGATAATGATGTTGATCAAGAAGATTCAGACGTTGACACAGATACTGAGGTTGAGTTCAGTACAGTGAAGCCGTACATTCCTCCATCTAAGAAGCCCGTAACCAGTTTCATGGAGAGAAGACCCGTGAATGAGACGACAAGTAGCAAACGACCCAATGAATTCTACGATGATGAAATCTTTGGCTTTGATCCATATCAGACGTTCCACCACGGCGTGTACGTACCTCTCGTCGAGATGATTCAACCGCTAGAAGATAGTGCTGATTCGTCATCAGAAGAAGATTATGTACCGCCACCACCGTCGAAACCAAAGAGGAGGAAACGTCCACGTCCCAGTCAATCAAGCTCAAATATACGTCCCTTTGTGAAGCAAGGGAAGCCGACTAGGACTCACAGCAGACCTTCCTCATCGAGTAACGGGAATGGACATAAGAATCCGAAAAAACCTGTTCCAAACTTGCCAGACTATTTACACAGACCACGCCCCTCTCATCTGCAGTATCAGCATGGGTATAGTTTGTTCTATAATTACGATTTTATTTACCAATCACCAAAAAATCTCATTTCTTTCTGCCTTCGTTCAATGTCACAATGGTTTTGTAATACCTTTTTTGTCACACATAACTTCTATCTCGGATACAATGAAACTGAGTGAAACAACCAGGTCTGAAACTCTGATGTGTTATAGAGAAAAGCCTGTAGATTTCAACAATATAACCGTTGTGACATACGAAGGAAATCAGATTTTTTCCGCCATATCGATTAATAAAATATAACATTTATGTAGAGCTGCCGACGATACGGATCCTCTCACTGGGTTGTTAAATCCTAATTACAAGCACCCGGGTCAAAGTTATGGTCCTGAAACTCAAACATTTGCGCCGGATCGCTTATTGGCAATTCCACCTCAAGCACTCCCTCAGAATGTTCGGAAAAATTTAACGGATCACCACGATCATCATTACCAACACCAGCACGGTCTGGTGGTGCCAGGTCATGGCCATGGTCACGGGCACGGTGATGCTCACGGTGGCGGACATGCGTCTGATTCCCATGCTGCAGGTCAGTCTTCAAACCATTTGCATAGCGATAGTGTACCTATCGCGGAGAAAAGACCAGAATTTGGGGCAGCTCCACCCGGAAATCCTGGTTTGGAAGCAACATTGACGAACGTCGATCCAGAAATGCGGTCATTTGTCGACATCAACAACCGAATAGCATTGCGACTCTTTAGTAGCCTTACTAATCCCGTTTCAAAATCCTCCACAAGTTATGGAAATATGGTGATCAGTCCCTTCACAATTACCAGTTCGTTGGCCATGCTTTTCCTCGGTGCACGTGGACACACAGCTAGCCAATTGGATGGACTTTTGAGATTGGATGATATGCTCACTTTCAATCCTCACATGATGTACCATAATATTACACAGGCTTTCTTATCTCAGCCGAACACTGCAGCTGCTATGATTCGACTTCTTATTGCCGACAAGGTACTCATTGGTAATTTAATCATATATTTTAAACATTATTGGAATTACTAACGCCATTTTTTATTGGTCTGAAACAGGCAAAGGGTGGCATCCTAGACTTTTATAAAACTCGAGTGCAGCACTTTTATGATGCTAGGGTGGAACAGGCCGATTATAAATTTGCGGGGCATCTTGCACAAAGCATAATTAACCAAATGATTCGTGCTCAAATTCAAAGGCAGTCTTACGAACTTTTGAACTACTCCATACCACTGAGCGGACCAATGTCATTGTTGACTGCATCTTTCTTTGATGTAAGAATAGTAAACAATGGTTTGTTATAAATTTAATACACATTACTAAAAAATACATATGTTCTATAAACCTCAGGGCCAATTTGCTGGTGTGAGAGATCCCAAAGTGGATTCAATGAACTTTATTCACTTGGCGGCTTTGGGACGAAGGCTTTTCCCAGTTCCTGCTCTTTCGGTCAAAGGAAAGTTCAGAGCTACGTATGACAACGATTTGGATGCCACCGCAGTTGAAATTCCTTACACATCCCGCGACCTCAGCTTAATTGTAATGATGCCTGGAAAACCAGGAGAGTTCTCAATTGGCGGAGTCGCTTCTCTCAAATCCAAGCTAACTCTAGAATCATGGACAAATCTCATGAGAGGATTTTACACACGAGACAATTTTAAGATTTTACTCCCCCGCTTTAGACATCAGACAGCAGTGAACCTGACATACACCTTGAAGCGATTCGGTCTTACAGACCTTTTTATGCAAGATCAGGCCCAATTCAAGGGGGTTAACGGTTTGGTGGATCTATTCGTGGATCCAAACATGATGCACTTTTCTGAATTCGGCACATGGGAAAAGCTTTCCGACACGATGAGAGAAAACACTATGCAGAACAATAAAAACTTGGATCTTATCCGCGTTTTGCGACCCTATGTAAAGGATCAGTACGGACAATTTGCAGAGCCTCTCAATGTCAATGATTGGATCTCCATGTCGCGGAATCCTCCTCAATACTACAATACCAACGAACAACGAAGTCGCCAAGCTCCACAATCTAAAAATATGGACATCCGGTTGGCTCTAAGACTGGCTCATGCCGAGGAGAAAATGAAGCGAAGACAACAGGCGAATGGAGCTAGGAGCAATACGAACCCGAGACTGGAACCCTTGAGGCCTTTCATGCGAACCAAAGGAAAGAGATCAAATCGCCGCCACTTAAAGCGAATTAATCAAAATAATGCAAATGCACATAAACGGGTCAAGAGACAAAATAAGAATAAACATTATGCAAGACAGGAAGTCAACAACGGGGTAGATGGAGAAGAGAAAGTCGAAAAGGTGTTGAAATTCGAACGGCCCTTCATTTACGTACTAAGGCACAACCCTACTGGAATGATTCTCGTGACCGGAATCTACTCAGAACCTGTAACGGAAGTTCTTCGTTAAATTAAATTTTAGTATGTATTTATCTCAGACTTAACTGTATTCTAGATACTTAGGATAACTTATAATAGTCACTTACATTTCAGTTTTGACGAATGTGTTTAACAAAAACCGGTGTGTGCTTTCCTAAAAACACACCAAAGAATTGGGTAACAATTACCAGGATAATTTATTATCATTACTTACATATACATTTGCATGTGTACATTTCATAAGCTCATTAATAGTTTCAATTTTCGGGAAATACCACATCATTCAACTTGTCATGATGATGCATGGGAAAAGGGTGCGAAATGTCTTTTACTGGGAATCATTAATCAAATTATGGGGATATGTCAAACGGGTAGCACAAATTCTTTTTATTCGTTACGTCGATGATTAAATTTTAAGTTATTAGAGAGTGACGACTCCTCAACAAGTTTTCCACAATGAAGAAAAAAAAATTCTCGCTATTTGCCAAAACATACTCTCGTGTTGAGTTGTTATACCTGGTCTAGCAAAAATATGGTAAAAGAGGGGCATTCCTTTTTATACTTTGAAGCTTGGCCCATTAAAACTTCTCACATAAAACAATTTGAACATAAATATACTATAAATTATTATATTAACAGTGTGTAAATTTTAAGTTGACAGGAACAACTCTGGTTTTGTTTAAGAACGAGAAACCAACGAAGAGGGCGAATTCTCACAGATTTGTTGCAGCAGTAATAATAATTGCTTTAAAATCAAGATGTCTCAACATCAGCAGAAGCTTTAAGTATGGTGTTGTAACAGTAATTTATGGTTGAATTAATTAACCAGTTATAATAGCATTTTAAATGAAAAGATACAACTTAGGCTTACATATAACTGTTTTACAAAGTATTGTTTTTACATGACATGTACTGATGATAGGTAAGTAGACTCGTAGATTTTATACAGGTGACATTAATTAAAACATGAAAATTACAGAATACCGAATACATTACGATACTTTTGTGCTTTTTAACATTAGCATTATTACTTTACTTATCTACTTTTGTACCTTACCATGTTGACGCTGACCGCCATTAAAGTTTGTAATGAATTTAATATTTAATGTTGAGAAGATTTTGGAGATGAACCATTGTTTGTTAAAATGCATTTTATGTAACAGTAACCAAACAGTTATATTTAACAGTACGAAATTATTAAAGTTCGGACAACCGGTGAACTATTACCTCTACATAATTATTAAATAAATAAAAATTTAAAAATCAATCAATCACATATGTATTAATAATTATTTCTATGATTTATCCCTGAACACACCAAGTTTAAAAAATAATCACAAAGTAAAAATTATATTTCTGTTAATGCGAATTTGCGAATATTATAGAATGTTCGTTTCGAAAATGAAAAGAAAAAAGCAAAAATTCATACGACGAGGATGGGATTCGAACCCACGCGTGCAGAGCACATTTGATCCCTGCTAGGCATTAGCAGTCAAACACCTTAACCACTCGGTCACCTCGTCTTAGTTGTGAACATTGGCTGTAGCAAGCTGACTTAGCACTAGCCTGGCTCCTTCCCTCTGTGCTTTCGATAAATCCTTCTTTTCCTTTGCCCGATGTCCATGTTGAGAGCTTTTACTCAGATTCAGCCGGGGCTCGTGTTCCTTGCAAGGAATAAAGGGATTTTTATGACACACAACACAAGGCTATGCGCTACCAAAAAGAAAGAAAAAGAATAGTCCCGGGTTTCTTGGGCTGCTGCCTTCGTACTTTCTGTATTAAGTATTAATTTTTAATATTTTTAAGTTGGTCAAACATTTTCCTTTGTCCAATCATTGAACGTTTTTAAAAACCTCAATCAAATCAATACATGGATAATTAATGAGTTTTCGAGAATATTTTAGTATGCATTATGTTTGTCATCCATGTAATTACTCCAATGCATTTGTACCGAACCGAATGTAAAATATATATATATATGTAATGTATCCTTCCTACACAGCTTTTTACTTTACATTCAGCATAAAAATTTCATCCGAATTCTCTCTGTTTAAAATCATGGAGAAAGCTTCCAAAGCAATCCTGAATTTCAGTCCCGTTTTGGAAACCGCAGGAGTTAAATGTAAAAGGCTTAAAAGGTCGATTTGGATTTGGAGTCTCTTAAAAAGTTACAATTAAAAATGAGTGCCTAAAGCAGGGATCAAAGCAACTTTTTTAATTTAAAAATCAAATACATTATATTCCTGTAGTTGTATCATCCGGATCTGGAAAATTGTAAGTTTTTTAGTGCAATTATATTTAGTAGTTGGTAAACAGTTTTCCACTTACATATTATAATTGATTCTCAAATAAATAACTTATACATGACACGCATTTTAAAGTCAAAACAAACTTGTGCCCAAAAGATGTTTATTCTTTAATCTCTTTGATCCTCGCTCGCCTTATTAGAAAGATCCACTAGAATTATCCAGATTATTATACAAGATGCCAAGAACAGAGGTATTTTCAGGTTTAGAAAATAAAAGGTGGCCCGAAATTTTCATTTTCAAATGGAAAATCATCGCTTTCAGCGACGTTGGTTATGTGTGCAGAGTTTCACTACGAGTTTCACTGAACTTTTTGCTTGAGCCATTTGGCCTTGAGCAATCAATTTGAAGTAGTAATATATAAGAAGTTTTTGCTGTTGCTGCCAGACAGACCAACAACCATCATGATTTTATAAAACTGCGTACATTAAGGTTATTGCTCGCTCTCATCCATCTGACGCTTTATTTATCCATCGTTAATCGCATTAAATAGTTCAGAATTCTCCGGACTGCGACTGGTTAGAAAAATTACTTTGTACTCCATCATCCCACCCCAATGTATCTTGTGTTGTGGTAAAATTGCTAGTTTCACAGCTTGCTTTGGAAGTTCAACAAATTGTTCAAATAATATTTTAAAAAATCCCCGACATTCCATTCAACCACACAGAAATAATTATAATCATCTTCATCCGTCAATTTCGAATTCAACTAAAACCGGTAGCTAATAATGTTTTCATAAAAAGCAGCTAACTAATGCCACAAGAATCCGCTTACTCCTCCTTTCCTTCTCCTCTTCTTGGTCATCATCATCCATCTAGTAGAGTTTAACATTCCTCCGGCAAAATAGTATCAAAGTTACGAATCACGAGTTCTCACTCTCCGAGAAACTCTTCAAAAGTTCATAGAAATAGAATACACTCATTCATGGTGACGTGATGGGTGGAGGTGAGACGCATGTGTGTGGCTTTGTATCTCTTTTTTCTCAAATCTTGCACCGTATGATTAAAACTTTCCGTAAAAACGATCATTCATTGACTTTGAGTTATTAAAAGCGGCACCGCTCAGAAAGAAGACAATGCATGAGAAAACAAGTGTTATTGTCATCTTTTACTCACTTATCTTTATTAAAACGTAAAAAACAGGCAGTCGTGTTGTTTATTGTTGATACAGTTGGGGTGAAGCATGATATTTGATGTGAAATGGTGGAGGTAATATGCGATGGGCTTGAACGCTCAAAGACATTCTGAGAAACACGCGAACTGTGTAATCAGGTATGAAAAAATAATTTAACCCGTACAACTGTAAGCAGCGCCGTTTTATTATTTATTATTTCGCAGCGTTTCGTATATTGATTACAGCGACCCTCATCTCCACCTCGGTCATGTTGTTGATGTTGCTGGCCTGGGAATAACCGCTTAACGCTTCCATACTCAACACGTCTTGCTTTATCATGATCAGAGTACCAACTGCAACCACACACCATCAATCCCATACAAGTATTATCGTACCATCCAACCTGGGGATAGATAACTGGTTTATTGCAACAACAAATAACTACAGAGATGTACTAACTAGACTTAATTTATTCTATGACGCAAATCCAGCCAAGAAGAGAAATGAATGTAAATTCTTCTGTTGATGATCATCGCACTCCTCTTTGGTATTTAATAGTCAAAGGGAGGAGGTTCGAAGGAACTTTAAAACTTCAAAGTAATTATATCTCAAAGAATGAGTTTGAGAAGCGCAGAAATTAAGTACTTATTACTTAGTTCGTAAACACAAAAATTAAAGATAATGAATTGAGAGAGATATCAGTCTGCGGAAGGTGTCTGTTATATATTTTTATACTCAAAAGGCAGTTTTTTCTGTAGAAAGCATTGAAAACGATTTTGCCAAGAAATGGCAAATAAAACGCTTCACAACTCAAATACAACGTAAATAACTAAAAAAGACCAAAATAGACATGGTGGATGAAGGAATCATCTGAGCATATCCGTTTCTCTTCTGATTCTACGTACTTTTCACTCTCAACGTTGAAAATCAGACATTCAACATCTTGCAGTCTTTTATAGACCCAGACATCTTTACACCTTTTATCATGCTTTTATATGACTGGTGTGTGCCTTCTTATATTATTAATTGCATATTTCAAGGTGCATTCACAGTAGTCATACCACCACACGTGCACTCTGCCATTGTTGAACTCTTTACTACGCATTACTACGGCCGGGCGGTGTGATGATCATGATGAAGAAGATTTGTTATAAGAACAAGTCAGAAGGAGATTCAAGATCGCCAAGCAGCGTGTCAGACTTTGAGGGCATTTCCCTTACGTCCACGTTGCGTTTGCTGGTTACACGTCTTCGCCACCGCACCAGCAACCATCGTATTTTAATCATGAAAACAACCAAACCTTTTTAACAGTAATAACAGCGTTGCATAGTATATAACTAGTAACAAAGAAAAGTATGCAGTTCATACAAACCGAAAAAAGACATTGTTGTATATATGCTAATGTACATATGGTTAATTGTGGCACGGCATTTTAATCAATTGCTCTTTATTAAAAGGTGCCTTCTTCAGTGGTGGTATTGTTACTTCTTTTAGCATGAAACAACATTGAATGAAGTTGATTTTTTCTCTATTACGCAATTCCCAGTCCTCATTACTCGTGGAAAAGCAGACTGCTTGTGACTTTATAAATGAAATTAGTTTTATCCAGAACGTAGTGATTATATGTTTAGTAGGTAGTATTATAACATGCCAGAGCAAAATTCGAAGAATTGAAGTATCAATACAAAGATTTTACAGGTCCTTAATGGTTTATATTTGAATTTTTAATGTATCTTTTCTTCTTCTATTCTTGCTACACAATATGATTCGTTTTTTCGGTAGAAAATGATGTTATGATTTTTAGTTAAAAGACAATTATACGTTTTGTAGGTACAGGTCAGTGATTTCTATTAGAGCAAACTTGATGAGAATTATTACAGGTTTTTGATTGTGACTGGCATGAAAAAGAGATAAATTCAGACAGGGCAGCTAATAATTTCATGCAGATTTATACATAGTTTGTAAAAATAATGAATCTATTTGGATGAAGTTGTGAAAACTATAGATAATTGCTATCCTATAATATAGTAACACGAATATCAATATGCATGAAGCCTTTTTTATTAGCTTTAGGTTTGAAAAGCTTACTTCGTTCTTGTTAGTTGTCGCTGAGGTTAAAAATATAATAGGTGTAATATTTGTTGAGAAATTCGTTGTCCGTCTCCGGGACTCAACAACTGCGAGCTTTGCCAAGTAGAGGAGAACGAAAACTTTTGCGAAACCATCACGCGATTTCCGTTTTAATTCCACTCCTGGTGTTTCTGCTTCATGTAGGCATTTAATTACTATGAATGGTTTCTATTCAGAATATCCAAAAGTGTACATAAAGAAGAATGATAATATTTTTCAGCTACAAAAATTAAAAAGATGATACTGGCTTAAAATCTTACAAATGGAACTTAAGGGAGCTCGTTTTGAGTTTTGAAATGACAAATTAAGGTCAAAGGAGTGCCACATGCATAAAAGGGTATCATGCTACATGATTCATGCGCACACGTGTTCAGAAGTAATTTAGTAAAACCAAACAATATTCATATATACCTTTATTATATTCAAAAATGAAAATGGTCAATTGTTTTACTTAGGAATCTCTCAAAAGAGTAAGAAGAAAACAATACATGATGTGTATTTCACTATAATATGATGCTTGTATGACCACTTTTGAGCAAAAGTGCCAACTTTTACCATGTGTTGATACTATTGTCACTTTTTTCACTTTCATCAGTGTTTTTCCGACACATTTTAAAATAACACATAATCGCAATTTGCTAGACGCATAAATTAGTTAAATTAGAAAAGACAAGTGACACTTTCCACGAATCAAAAAAACAGATATACACTAGAAGCCCAACAACAATAACCATTATTGTTAGTAAGCAGCTTTCATTGTGTTTGTTTTCAAACCAGTCCCAAACTATCATAATAATAAACAAATTTTTAAAGAACTTACGTACATTTTTCTGCAGCCATTATCCATTCTTAAATAAGCTGCAAAGATAAACTGACATCATCTTGAAAGAAAATATGAAAACCAGTTGAAAGCTCGCAACTAGCAAAAAACACTGCGTAACAATCATCGCTTAAAGGGACCAAAGCAATAGTAGTGCAATCATAGTGTGAAAAACATAAGTCCGGTTGTCCCAAATTCTGTTGTAGCATCACATCCTGATTCCGCACAGAAAAAAAGTGACTTGTTTACGTCTCTGCCATTGCCATATTTTACTTGCGACTTTAATAATGCCTAATATAATAAACAATGCAAACGGATTAGGGAGCAATTTGCATGGCATATTGCTTCTCAGCTTTAGCTGACAGTCATAAAACAACAAGAATTTTTATTATCTTAAGACGGCAATTCATTCATTTCTGCAGAAATTAGCTATGAAATATATGCTTGTCACAGCAATGAATAAAATAACGTCAATTCCTACTACCGTTGTATTTCTAATTACGGCTGTATATCTTTTCTTCCTCATTAAGAATGAATAGTTTTCAGCAAAAAATAAACAATGCAGTTTGATCCGACGAAATAATTCCCCTCCTACGTCAATATCAAATTATGACATTTGCTCTAGTTTATTTTATTACTGCCTCTTTTATTTAAATAACATTAATATTACTTACGTCAAGAAACTGCCAGCAGACGTTTAGAATTGTCAGAAACAATGGAAAAATCTTTCCTGTTTGTAAGAAAAGAAATTTACTTTTTTATTCCTTCCCTTTTTATTCTCCTCTTCTTTCTTTTGTAGTGTGATGCGACGTGAAATCCGTTTAATTCTATTTATCACTCTGCCTCTTTGTGGGGAAAGGTGGAAACCGACCTGAAAATACCCTTTTATGTACATAATGTAGTTGTGTAGCAGTTACAACACGACATAAATATATTAGTTTCTAAAAGCGTGTCAGCCGGCTTATTTGCTTACAACTTTGATTCTGCTGATAATTAAGTTTACAATTTCATTACAATTCTTCTTACAATAAGAATACCATTATTCTTTGTTATCCTCCATATTTCAATTAATTTGTAATATTATGAATTTATGATTAAAAATTAGCGCTTATTTGAACAAAATAATGCGTTAAGAAGCAATTGCCATGTTCATTGTCACTTGTATGAAGCTTTTGTGAATGTGATACTTGTTAGCAAAAACTGAAGATTTGTGACAAACTTCGGTGCTTTATCTCCGGTGACACAGAAATTAATACAGCGAAAGAAAGTAATAATAACTCACTGATTCAGTTACACTTTTCTTTCGTGCAATTATAATATAGCAGCGTAATTAATTTCTGTAGAGGGAGAGGTGACACAGTGAAAGATAAAAAGATAACACAGGTTGATTTTTCAGTTGAGATGAGTGGCTGAAATTATCTCACTCCTACTTGCTTAGTTAGCTTTATTTATCATTGCTGATCAAATTACCTCCTCCATCGCCAAAAATGGGATTGAATGAGTCACACAGCGTAATAACGAAAGATGAGAGGAGAATTCCAAGAAAAGCTAGACTCGCTCTATCTCATAAATATACTTTTGTTTATATTCCATGTGTGGCTTATCACTATAATCATCATGGCATGTTGTCACGATTCCTTTTTCGCCTGGCTACGTATGAGATTTGCACTATCTGTGTATGTGTGAGAATACTTAATGAAGAAATATGAGAGCCACAGAGATATGAATGAATGACCAGGATCTCTTTATGCAGAAGGAAGAAGTTTTATTTTGTGTTGTTCTGACTCCACATTAATAATACGGTAATGCATAATGAATGAACCTTTGTGCGCTTAGGTGTAATAACGAACGAATATAGAACAATTAGTAGACATGCTTCGGTCGTGATATTGGCAATATTAATGTTATGACATACCTAAACTCATTAGAATTAAATTCATATTCATCAAATTTAAATTGTACCTTTGTCAACAAAACATAACCGGACGTTGTATTTGATATTAAAGGATCCTGAATCCTGATCATCATTGTCACTTATACCAGATTTAATTGGTCAATTAACATTCTTTTACGGAGGATTGAGATTGAGATTAAGTAGGGAGACAGTTTTGAAATAGTTACCAGTTATATTACAATAAGAATACTGATTTTAGTTCTTAGAAATCAGTTACCACTCATTGAAAACGTTAAAGAATAGCGGTATTAAGAGTTTGGAGAGTACAGCGAGAAAAAATCCCTCCGGTTTTAAAAATGAACGTTTTGCTTATTCTTGCTTACACTACAGTATATTTGTTGCTAAATATTTTGTCGTATTGGTTATGAAAATTGGTTCAGACATTTGCGACATAAACTAAAACCTCACCTTCTTTTTCAGCACCGTTATACCGGATTTTTTGGTTATACATAACCCTTTGACTTTGACAAATAAGACTTCTTATCTACGCTAGCAAAGTGCAGAGAAATGACAAGTGCCTGAAAATAGAGAAAATCGGTCTGGAGATTTTGTCTCTCTTCACTCTTCAAGTTTTAACTATGCTCATGTAAAGCTGGAACTCTAGACTTTAAAACTAGCTACCACTCATTCATCAGTATTTTTATACGTATGTGGTGATGACTATTTCTATAGTTGTTTGTCTATTTAATCCCCATCTATTATATAATATGCGGTGTTAAAAACAAATGACAAAATCCCATATGCAACGAAAAACAATAAGACCATGTATTTGTAAAAAAAAGTTTACTAAATGCTACCTTTTGCTTTGCCTTTAGCTATGTACCTGTTCTCGTCCATTGTTTTTTTTAAATAACCAACTGGACAGAGTACTTACCTAATATTTTTGTTATATATACATGACTCGAAATAATTGATAAATTATCAAAATGAGAAAATAGATACCTTCAACGCACGCTCAGCGAGACTGTATCTCTCCTTCAATGAATGGGCAGCATCCTAGTTGAGATAGGTCCGCGATCAAGGATTTAGGGACTTTGTTAACTCTCAGTTGTGAGGATTGTACTAATAGTTTATGTAATTACATATTACATGATACAAGTAATATTTTCTATAGGTAGTCTAGTTTCGAATCCGTTTCTATCAGATGTTTAGACGAGTTTTTATAAAGAAACAACGAAAGGCGTACAAAACATTTTTTGCTTTGTGTTTTGCATATTGGATTCTCTAACTCTGCCTAGATTGCCTATGGAATTCTGCCGTAAGCAAAATAATATGAATATATCCTTAGTGTTTTCCAAGTAATCCACTGTCGCCACTAAAAAGTCCCCGTCGTTCAAGGGAACTTCAATGAATTCCCTTGTGTCGAGGGAAGTTGAAGCAATAATATCATGTTTGTTGGAAAGTGTATACTGATAACTACAAAAAAAGTACTTTTTATTTGGCGTTCGTCATCATTAACGTCATTATAAAAGAGTGACCCAAGAATACTAATCACAGTTTGAGATGGGATATCTGATAAATGTTGTAGGCTGGAGCATAAACTAATGAATGGTAAAGCAATGTTATATGGTACGAATAATACGAAAAGGTATGATTGAACAACAATCATAACAATGAACTAACTATCTGAGCATGTAATAACTTGTCATCTAGAAGCAGAATTAATGTAATACAATAATGATCAGTGTAGTAATAATAAAGTGTATTCAGTCGGCAAAACATGGAAGCAAAAGCAAGTGATGCGACGAGATGGATGATTGGGATTAGCAGAGGGGCAAAGCAAAACGTCCGTCCACAGACTGCTCCGTCGTTGATAACTGAGAAGGCAGCCACGAGCACAAAGGGATGGAGATGGATGGAGTGAGTGAGCTCAGAGCTGTTCTGCTGCTCTAGCTTACTAGAATAAAGAGAATTTGAAATGATGACGCCTCAACTAAAACGAATAAGAAAGGGAAGTTTTTGCGAATTTCAGCGTGGCAATGTGAGGATGGTAGTGAACGATGACGCGATCTCATTGAATTGATTTCGGGGAATTGCCATCAAGATCATCATCGTTTTATTCTCTTTCTCTCTACTCGCTCATCTCGCACAAAGTAATTTTTCTTTAACTGGTTAATACAGCGGTCTTTATAATAATAAGAATTCCTAGTCCACAACAAACGGAGTACTGTTTGGTTTTACTGATGACTTCGTCGTAATCTGGCTCATGGCTCATATGCATCTGCACATTGTATTTGTTCGTTTGACTGCATGCTTACACCTAGCTTATATGGAGTACTAATAAGGGCCACATGCGGAAAAGTACAAGAAATTGCGCACATTTCCATTTATAAAATCTGTGCTTACCAAGAGGCAAACTTGAACTATGACGAATATTTTTCATCGGCTTGATTTCGCATCAGAACGAAGAGTCATCACTGTCCTATAAGGCAGCAGGATATTAGAGTGTGTGATGTGATAGTTATGAGAGTTGTTAAGTTGGCCCATATAATAAACATAGTGTGCAATTGATATGTACCATCAGAGATGACTACTATTTGCGAGCAAATCCATCTCATCATCATCGCCGAATGGATTCAGATATCATGCGTGTGCTTACTTTTAAAAGTAACTTTAGTTATCTCCTTAAAGAGTCACCTAAAATTCAATGTTTTTACATTTTAACAGATCCAGCATTTGCGTGACGAGGGATCGCCGTTTTCTTTCCCCGTTCTTTTCTTCTACTGTGATGTCCACTTTTGTACACATGGCATGGTCACAGTATAATTTCATGGAGTCAAGTGAGCAGTTTCTTTCATTGGGCCCATGTACACGGAACAGTGCATGAGTGAAGGAAGGAGTAAATTGTGTGATGATGTGATAATCCGATACAGATCTGTTTAGTGCATCGTACCTTGTCTTTGTGGAAAAGGCTTCATTCATCAAATTTGAATCTTAGTTCACTGCCGGTACCCATCGCTTTCAGTTGTTGGCGATGGGATATTATTTTAGTGATTTTAATAGCCAAAACATATATTTTTAAGCTTGTCAGTTGAAACGTGCTGTATTATCTCGTCTTTATTTATATTACTATTTTGGACAACTTGGTGCTACATACTTATGTATTAGTGTTAACAGTTACAGTACAACAACTCATGACATTAATATGTTAGTAAAGTGACACGTGACACGTAAGTGCTTAAAGGTTAAATGTGGAAAATATTAAATACCAAAGTGCTGGAGATGACTTTTGGTGCTTTCTATGAACGTTTTGTTCGCATTATTTGCAAATTCTGTTACAGCGAATTATTCTGACTTGGCCCCAAAATTTCGTGCCCAAACACTAAGTGAAAATAGATACATATAATGATCC
>VYYJ01002706.1:0-19918 GCA_021029165.1 Cyphoderus albinus | reverse complement strand
ATAAGCCAGCTTCTATTGTTAAAGTTTGTTATTGATTATCATGTCTTTACTGGATTGTTAAGGCATTAAAATTTAAAAGTAGCAATAAAAAGCTTTTCGGCTCCTTCTTAGGAGAAGTAAATTTTGACCAGTTGAGAAATTAATGAATAAAGTAGGCCAGTTCAATAATTTTTGATTTTTTGTTTCTTTTGAAGTTAATGGTAAAGTCAAAGTCATTGAAAACGCCGATAGTTTATTAATTACAAGAATAAATACACCCTTAGATTCCTTATGGTACATTTATAAAAACAAAAATAACACCGCATTTTTAACGATTACGTCGAAGACCAATTATTTTTAATATTTTAATATCCCTTGCTGCTGCCTCCGCAAAAACTCATCAGTTGCATTGTTTGCATATCTAGTGAGATTAGTTTGTAGTTGTGGCCCTATTCCATTTTGGAAAATTACCACGAGAAATGGAGGGAGAATTAAAGGAAAGCGAGAGAAAGATGCCAAGTTTTCTCTTATTTTATTGCTTTAATAATGGTATGGTCACATATAGATATTCAAATATATTAAAATGCGAGTATAACAAACATGAGCTTCTTTTTAAAGTTGAGAAGGTTATACTTTTAATGGGATTTAGTTAGTAGCTGCTTGTGTTTGCCTGTGTGTTTTTGGTTTCACCAACAACGACAGGAAAAGTGTACCGACCAGGAACACTGGAAGGACTTAAAATTACTCCAATTTTTAGCCAGTTTCCAGATAGCTGTCACATGCACTTTACTGTATTTTCTACAAAGTTTTGATACTCCACTCAACTAAACTAGAGCATAGAATTAAAAATAGAAGCCTTTTGTTTGTATACGGTCTTATTATTATTACGCTTCTGTGTTATTACGTAAGTTATTACTCACCTCGAAATTGCTTCATTCATTAGCCCGCTTAAACTCTCAAGTTTTGTGTATGCACTCTCAACAGTATAGACATTCATTTGTATTGCCGCATACTTTGAAAGTAATACATAACTGCTTGTGAGTTAATGTCAAAATTTATTAGTGCACAAAGAAATTATAAAAAGAAAAGGAAGAGGGCCAACTCAACTCAACTCAGTAGAACAAAAGTGTGGAGGGAGTTCAGTGGATCACTAGAACAAAGAACATCATCAGGCATTTTTTGTGATCATCAACCAACACTATCACATCTGTATCATTATCTCTATTTCATCTCCACTCCCCAAAAGCTGGGGAGGTTGCGCTGTCCTACTTTCCAAACGAGAATTATCTTTGTCTTTTCCATGCTTTGTAATTCAGAAACAAAGGCAAAAGAAAAGTTTTTTAAAAAGTGGATTGTTGTCTCGAATTGACTAGGTATGGGAATTGACCGGAAAAAATTGACCGGTTTACCCCACGTTCGTTTTTTGCCTCTGTATGTATTTCGTTTTTTTGACAAAGATATTGATGATCAAGCACTTCAAACTTTACTGCACCCCAGCTGCAACTACTTTAATATAAAGATATAGCAATTTTTCGTGCATTGGATTAAATTTGTTTTTGGTTTCAAATTTTCTAGTCCTTCAGACTGCTCCTCCATATAATGTAAGAGTAAATTGTGAAAGCGAATTGCGAATCTGCAAATCTCTTTAAAAGTAGTATCGCTTCCATGCGTAAACCAAAAAATGAACGAAAGGTAAAAATGTCCTCGCATATCTGCATAATGAATACGAGTAAGATACGAGAAGAAAATTGCATAAACTGTTAGCTGCTGGAATATAAAACTGCCGTATCGTAAAAGTAATTTTAATGTTCATGTTAAATGATTATGTGTAATGCAGAATGAATAGTAGTATAGGGTTCGTATTAAAGCCTGAATTTCCGAATGCGAGTTTCCATTTCCTCGCAGAAAACAGAGCGACGTGGAAGGATGATAGCGGTGGTGATGATTGAAGTTTTTTACTTGTTCGGTTGAAAAGGCAAGTTAAAAAGGATGGATTATAAAAGGCAGGAATCTAATACCAGGCAGCCCTACGTATGCCATAAGACACGATTTTTTTTATAAAAAAATGCCAAGTCAAAGCTTTTTGGTTTCTCGGGAATTCGCATCTTTTACGCAACCTTCTTCGTTCTTTTGCAAATACCATCACACACATGATATTTTACAGTACAATACAATGCGGCATTAAACTAAATGAAAACGTGGAATGAGTGAGACAGTTTGCATGAAATTTCTTTTCATTTTCCACCAAGATTTCTTGAGTAGGTTTACCGAAATGCTCATGTGAAAGCTCTACTACTACAAATACTCTGAATGTGAATACGAAGTTGAAGAGTTCAAGAAACGAAAACTTGATACTGCGTTCCGCATTATTTTTGTGTGCGATCTTTTGTTGGAATTCTACATGTTGGAAGTTGGAGCAGAATAGAACAGGAGGACAAAGTAAAGAAGGGCTTCACAGCATGGCTAGAGCACAGCTTACAGCTGAGCACATATTCTCTAAAGAGTTTTCCACCGAATGAAGATTTAATGAATGGCTAAACGGGAATCGGATTAAATATGCAAATAGCTCCAGACTTTCCCTTTCTTGGCTCTCTTCTCTTCACTCTTCTTGTTTTTCCCCACACTGGCTTTTTATTATGATTTCTTCTTCCTCAATTTTCTCTATCTATAACAAAACCTTTTTACATAGTTTAATGTTAGTCATGCATAGTCAGTTGCTCCTTTCCTACATGTCATACAGTAGTCTTAGCCATACCCTAAGTCATAATATACACATTTTCATTTTCATTTCTGAAACAAAAACACGCTTGAGTAACCATTGACATGATGTCAGTGGTTATGGCGGTAGCAGAGTTACGTAGTTAGTTATAGTTTCTTTTTTGCGGTGTTAGTGCTAAACCAGACCATGTCTTGCACAATGAACAAAAGCAAAAAGTTTTTCCATTTATTTACATTTTTTAATTTTCATAGTTTCCTAAATGAATGGAAGTCACACCCAAGCTTTAACCAAAGCTTATGGTATTGGCACATTTGACAGGGCAGCAACCATTTTGGAAAATTGGCGATGAGCAAAAAAGAGGAAGTTGATTTTCCCCAATGATATTGAAATGGAAAGGCTGTATATGACTACGTCGTCAATAATTATGTTATCGTAACTGTCGAATGCATCACGTTATTACTTTTGGCTGAATTTGATAAAGACAAAGGAAGGAAGTATTTTAGTATTAATACACCCGTGGTCGTATCAGTGCTGAATTCTTTTTAGACAGAGTGGCAAAAATTGTGATACATTTGAACCCTATTTTGTAGTATAGTACCTATAAAAGTTACAGCTACAAATACTGTTGCAGTGATGCTTTATAGTTGCACACATAGTGTAAAGTATCCTACATTGTGAGTTAGAAATAATAAAAAGCTTGAAACCTTATCTTTATTTCATTCCTTGCTCTTTTCTTATCTGGTGAACATTTTATTTTAAAAGTTTTAAAATGTAAACTTTTTAGCCAGCCACTTTTTAAAGTTAAATACACGCCCGTATCTCCCCAATACTGAATGTTGACTTTTTTCGATCTCTTATTTCAACGATTTTGAAGTATGTCTTAGGAGAGTTCCAATATTGGAAACAGATTTGCTGAGAATTGGTATGAGTAAAAACAAAATGGAAAAAAGAGTTTGTTCAAAGTTTCTGATGAAACAAAAAAGTTTCAATTTGCCCAAATCAAAAGTTTTTTTACTTGTCTTAAGCTACACTAAGCTGCGCCAAAACAAACACAGATGTCTGTTGTCAGTTTACTGTACATCTGCTGGGCTTTAAATGTCCGTCTTTGGGCGTTCAATATTTCGATGTGGTCAATTTATGTGTTCATTGAGGTCTTAATGTAAATTCCCTATTAATTCTAAGGGGAAAGCATGCGGAAGCCTGGAAAGAAGCACTTGCTTTTTCCCACAGTGCTAATGCTAATAGTAAGTAATCTGGGATATAACAAATAACAACGTCACCATAATCGTCATTTTCTTTGATGATGATGGCTATTGGATGGATGGTTATCCTTATCTTGTGTGTGGGTGCACACGCTATCCTATTTCTTCATAAAATCCTTGTCCAATATTGCTTTTTTCGGGGTTTCCCTCATGCCCTCCTCTGAGAATGTAATAATGGTTTCAATGCACATTTCCATTGAAATGAATGAAGCTACTTGTTTCTAACGACCGCTCCGCAGCCACCAACCGCAGCTTAAAGTTAAATGCAGCCCACTGTACAGCCAAGTTGGTAAACACAAACATAACCTGGAGTTAGTTATCCTTTTGCATATTATTGCTCACTGGCTCTAGCTCTGGTCCCTGCCTCATCTCAGCCACAGAATGAATGCTGCAAGTTGCGTAAGAACATTTTCGAGCTTATAACCTTTAAGTACTGTGCTTATAACCGAGAGAAAAGGATTTTCTGGTGCAGCAGCATCAGCATCGTCGCTGACTGAGCGAGCGCAATGAAAATGATGGTTACTTGTTTGTGCTTAAAAAGTGGAAAAAAGTAGAAAGAAGAAAGTAGTTCAATGCTGCTTGTAGTAAGTTGTAATATTTGGTTGGTTCTTTGTTGGGATTTCATGAGTAAAAAATCCTTCAACGGACGACCAGAATCTGACACAACAACAGCATCAGTAACACCGTTTATTCTACTTCTTTTCTCTTTAATATTATTTTCTGGCCACAACAACGAGCACACTGCACAGAACAAACTCAGAACAGATAGAGAAAGGGAGCTCAGAGATTCACTCAAGCGTAACGTTTGCTCAGCTCAACTGGTAAAAGTAAAATCCTTTCTTTCTTCTGCTACAATAATAATAAAAATAATTCCCCTTTTCGCCGCTCCTGGCTGACTCCATTAAATGAGCAATGCAATGAGTACTTTTCCCATGAAGGAAGCTCTCTTTTGTCCCCACGATAAAATAAAATAAAAGCACAGTCTCTTGTAGTCTGTACTTTCAAATATTTCAATAATGTCACTGTTGCCTTTGTCTAGACACGTCTATTTTATGCTAAACGACGTTATTTATAGATGCATTATGCTGATATCCAGCCTCTTCCCCTGTTAAAATTATTCAACAATGCTGATAATTTTTATTTTTCCTTTTTACTTCTTATACAGGTTACGGACATTCAACGCCTGCCACGATCGGAGGAAAACTTTTTACAATGTGCTACGCAGCCATAGGCATTCCTCTGGGCCTGGTGATGTTCCAAAGTATTGGTGAACGGCTGAATCGATTCTCATCTTTTGCAATACGAAATGTGAAAAAAATAGCCGGGTAAGTGACCCAATTCCCAAGATAAAACTCTACATGTAAATAAACCGAAAATCGTTTCTTGTCATGTTTGTATTAGTGCTTATCATCGCTGTCCTTTTATTCACTGTTTATTTTAAATGGATGTCATTTTCTGCTTGGTATTTTGTGGCTACAATTGACTTAATAGAAAAAAGGGTTTTGAGGGACGCATAGAAAGTGGCAGAGAAAAGAAACACGAATAATCTGTCGCATCGTCAAAATCTTCGTGAAATGAGTCGAGCAAATACAAAAATTGGTGTCCTTTGATTTATTTTTGCCATCAAACAATGAAAAAACCAAACAATAAGTCAACAACAAAACCTTGTCAATTCAACCTGTTTCCATCCGCTTTTCCTCTCGTTTCTCCTGTACCTCCCCACTCAAAAGAAAAAACGAGCTTTTGTATATTATAGATTATATAGTTATTGATAAAATCACAAGATCAAAGAAAACAATAGAAGCTGTCAAGAAGTGAAGAGCCTCTTTTCTCTTCACGTTGAGATGGGTTGAGGAAGTCATCTTTGACATGACGAGGTAAGCTACTGCTGCTTTACCAACAACAGTGCACTTGTAATGTAGCAGCGTTGAAAGTTTAATGGATTGAAAGAGAGGGAATAGAGTTTTCCAGGTATCAAGAGCTTTTTTTCTCAACTTGTTACTTTTTTACATCTTTGCTCAATTCTCATCACAATTTTAGCGTGAATGAAAAGCGCTTCAGGCATAAAAGAGTTAAGTGAGGCATTTTCACATTTTCTGGGCTACCTGACTCTGCTCGAAAATAAAGGGCAAGTCAAATGGTAAGCTTTTAACTTCCGTTGTTCTCAAAAATAAAATAGCTAATAATCAATATTGTTATTAATAAAAATCAATGTTTTTGCACCATTATAATTTTAAATTTTGTTTCAAAAATTAATTTAATTCTGGTATTGTGTTTATTGCACTATGTTCTTAGTTTTTAAACCCAGACACAAAGTATCCAGATTCACTGCTGGAAATGTTTTAAACTGAAGCAAAAGTGCAAAAGAAGGGTGTTTTTGTTTCTGCATTTCTTGGTTTCTTTTACTAAAATATGATAATTTTGGGAATTTCAACAAGACCTTCATTTTATGATCTCACCCCACTCTAACTTACAATTTCATTTCATTTAGTCACTGCTCCTATTCTGCCACCGGTGATAGAAAAAAAGTAGGCGAGTGTGGGTCGTAAAAGCCAGGCCAGCCTGCATTTTTGTATTTTGACTGCGGTGTTGTACCACTGGACGCGAATGTTTCACTTTTTATTATTTTACACTCGGTGCAAACTTTTGCACAAAGTAAAGCGACCCACTCATTCGAACCTTTTATAACGCATTAAATTGCGTCTCACTAGTGACACCGTACCTCAGTGAAAGGACCGAGCACTCACTGCTTTTGATATTGCCAATGAAAATGACGAGAGTTGGTTGTTCAGGTTCTAATAAAAAGGAAAAGGCGCCAGATTTTTATCTATTTTTCTCATCAGTCACCATGCATGGTCAGCGTCTAAAATGTTTGCTAAAACGAGCATGAAAAGAGTTTTTCGGGAAAACGGTTTGGGTGATCGTGGTCGTAACGTAACGTAACATAACAGGTTTCCCGTCTCAAGGGATTTCATGTATTCTACACTTTACAGAAGATAATAAAAGGGGAAAAGTTTAAATGGATACTTCTTCAAAACGATGTTCTTAAACAGCAAAAGAAAGGACTTTGCATTACAGTGTGTGTGTTGGTATTATTAGGGAAGTGAAATGATGATATGATGGGAAGATAAGTAAAAATGAAATGGATAAGTTCCCGGTGCTACTTTGGGTAAAAATAACTTGATGCGATTTTTGCATCTACCCCATTTTTCTCTCCCATTATGATTTTTTGCCAAATCTTTTTTACATTATAATATGAATTCTCATATAATGGAGATGAATCCTCCTTAGCTCTACTTTGGGGCTTTCTTCAATCTTGCTGACTTTTTCCACATTTTTGTGTCTCTCTTATCGCAGTTGCTGTCGTGTCGCAGCTTTGCTGAATAATGAAACAATATAAGGCAATGTATAAAATATAGCATACGCTTATCCTCTACATCACCTCCGTAAATGCATGCAAAGGTACTTCTGGCACATTTGTGCCTGTGAGTGAAGTAAAAGCGTGACTAGAGGATATTTAGAGAAATCCAATTTAGAAACGACCATATATTATTACACTTAACTTACACTACTCCTTGCTCCACATATTCTACATGCGTACTTTTTGAAGAAAACGTTTTTTCTCTGCTCTACTCGTTTAAAAACACACCAACAAAGTCTCGCTCCAACCAAAAAGGCTCACTCACATCACATCACTTACTTTTCTCATACTGGTTGATCCTTTTTATTCTCTCTCTTTCTTCCTTCCTGCAGATTATATTACATTACATTACATTAGATCACAATAGTTGTACAGTTTTAGGATGAATATCCAAATGTCTCCCATACCACTTCCCCTCTTTGGGGCTCCTGCTCTACTTATTCTTTCTCCACCTCTCACTCTCTCTCCCAGAGAAAAATAGCTGCGGTGAGCTGTACTGGATGAGGAAGCAGCATCATGCAGCATTTACGTGTTTCTGCTGGGTGTCCCATTTTACTTATCAGGACTGTATGATGTAATATAATGCAATATTAGACTACATTAGGTAAGGTGGTAAAGGTAAAAGTGGAATTCCAAACATTTTCTTTTCTTTTCTTTCTCAAGAGGCAGAGACCGGGATTGAAAATGTGATTATGTTATAGTCATAGACCATCCTTTGCTACCGCTAGTCCTCTCTTCTATAAATGGTGTAGTAAAAAAAGGCTTGCGTTCGTTCATGGCATGATTATTTTATTGCACAATGCTCCATTATTGTTATGTATGCATGCTCGCTAGTCTGGTCCTGGTATTAACAAAAGAAAAGTAAGTTTCATCATGCAGAGAATGAAAGCAAAAAGCAGGGAGGAGGCAGGAGAAGAAAATGAGAAAGAAAGGAGAAAAAGAAATTGCACGAAGACTTTGAGCCGAGAATTATCCACTTTTTATATGCAAATCCACATTAAGATAGGTAATATGATACTGTACTGTATTGTGCTGTACCCAGAGAGTATAAAATGTCTTCGTGAATAAGGTTGCAGCATAGAATAATAATACTGAGCCGAGAACAGGGTAAAATCCTTTTTTTTTCTCGACTTTTCCCACTTTTCATCTTGCTGGCTGACCGACCACACCGCAGACCGCCCACCTTCTTACTTTTCAATCGCACGAATCACCTAGTAATGTCACGACTTTCTTCATTTTACTCTGAAGATTGACTAAATGAAATTCTGTGTGATTATTAGTCCATTCTTTTGTACTCTCCTTTTCTCTCTCGTCAGATTAGAAGCGGCTACTATTTTACCTCAATTTTTGATGATAATAAAGGCAAGGAAATAACTAAAAATTGGATGTTACTTTATAAATGTGGCATATGAGACGGACCGACGCTTTCCATTTAGTGGTTATTCGTAGTTGGGCGACCGTTCCAAATCTAACACGAGATAGTACACATCGTTTTGAATTTATCAACGATAGTATAACATCAAAAATTTTCAGATGAAGCCTACCCCTGAAAATATTATTCAATCCTTATTAATTTGAAGTTTATTTGCTTAAATAGCTTTATTAATTCATTCACGAAGTAATTATTTTTAGATTGGATCGGAAGAGCTCTATCTTGAAGAATAATTCCGTTCTTATTTTATCTTTCAATTATGGAAGTAGGAGTTCCTCCATTTTTGTTAAGTTAGGATACGTCTAAAGAAAAAAAGCATCCAAGTTAGGTTTTATCAACAAAAGTTGCTACCGGAGGTTAGGTTAGGTCATATTAAGTTATCCTGCGGGGCACAACTGGGTCTAATAACTCTAAAGGGGCACGCTTCCGTCGAAAAGTATCTTCCGATATGTGTTGTACTTATTAATAGCTTCAACTATGTACATTTTGTGTCGGGTTTAAAACAATCACTTAACTAGAGTTGTTCCAAAAAATTTGCTTGTATTTTATTTATTTAATAATGCTGATTGACATCCGTTTCCAGCACCAATAAATTCTATTTTCAAGCACTTAACACACACGAAATGTAAGGGCTGTAGTGAAATGTAGTGGGTAGTGAAGCAGTGATTCCAGCAAATTAGTGTCTTTGCATACAAAAGCAGAGTATCATGAAAATATACCTCTCCTGGGCTGCTTCAATTCCCAATCGTAATAAAAAGTGGGACTTAACTTAGAGCTCATTTATTTACGTACCATAATAAAGAAAATTAAGACCGTAAAGAAGCCAGTTGCTGATAAAAATAAAGTATCGCTAATATAATATAAGATTAATATAAAGCCGGTTTATATTAAGCTTTCCAGGGAAAAGATTCTCTCATTTACAAGACGTTTTTGTCGTTTTTGTATACATAAAAATATTATTATACGAAAAATCTCTTGATGAAGAAAGTGAGAGTGAGTGAGTGACATGAAAAAAATAACCTACGAAAAAGATTCTAAGAAGTTGCTTGTCGCTGCTGCGACACAATGATTTTTTTCTTTTGCCTCTTCCTTTAAGTTTTATATATCTCCTTTTATGGCGCTAGTCCAGCAAGTTTAACTCATTTCTTCTCCTGAGAATAAAAATAAGTATAAAATGTCATCATCTTGCGCTTTATATTGTTATAGTAAGTAACATACATGCCCATCTTATTTTTATTTCTTTCCTCTTCGGTACAAAATTGTGAAACTTTATAAAAGCAGCGGCAGTTGCGCATCACAGTGACACTAAGCGAACCTATCCTTATTGTCCTCTCATCGAGGAGGATGGAGAAAGCGGTTATGATATAGAAAAGATGATACTTACGATAAGCTTTCGTGTACGCTCTTCTATTTTGTAGCATGCTGGTTTATTACTTTATGTAAGAATAGAGCAAAATAGTCACACGTTAAATTTTTTAGAAAAGCGAGATAAAAATAGGTATACGAAAATAGTTTTTTTCTTCTAGCTACTTCAAAATCTTCTGGCACACACTGGCTCAAAATTCTATGATAATGATGAGAAGCCCTTGTGAACCGCACAAATGGACCTAAGATGCTTAACGAAAATATACAATAATATAACGCAATGCAATATAAAAAGGCTATTTTTCACTTGCTTATACAAGAGCAAAGTTTGCTTATGCTTCGTGTGTGTCACGAAGTTTTTGTGTGCATTCGTCTCCATTCCATGTACTGTAAATATAAGCATAGTTTGGACACGTAGAAAGCACAGTGACTGCATTTAGAAAATAGTGAATCCATGTCTTGTGTGACCATAGTCCACAATATTCTGTTAGAAGGCTGAGAAAATATCGGTAATGTGAACGTCCACGAAGAGGAAATCATTTGGGATTCTCATGCTTACTTAAGCCGACTTGACCATGCAGGCAGGCAAAAAAAGATCCTTCACTTGTTTTTTTCGTTCGTGTTGGTGCTTGTTTTTCCCATCACAAACAAAAAAGGAAAAAAATCCTGCTCTCTTTCCCATATCTTTATTTTCACTCCCTTATTCATTTTACTATTCTTCCTTCCATATAAAACAGCATTAGCCGACCAAAGTTTTTATCTTTTCTCTTTTATTCCTACGTTTGAAAAATGTAATGTGGCCTACATAGACTCATGAAGCTCTTTCTTCTGAAACCTTGTGAAGAAGAAAAAGACAAAAAGAACTATTTGTGTCCGTCTTTTTATTTTCTCCTCCCTTTCTTACCCTCATTCCAGATGCTTCAGTAGTGATGTGATAGAAAGTAACCGACATCTTGAGAAACGGTGTGTGGAGTGCCGAGGACCTCGTTTTTCTGGCCACGAGGATGTTGTGGTTTTCTGGAAATAGCTTGAGCTGACCGGTTTTTTCCAATCCACAAGCAAGCAGGAAAAGTCTTGTTGTTGATGTGGCACATCATCGCCATCATCATATTTTTTCCTTTACCCTGTTCTCGTCTTATCTATCTAGTTAAAATATGCGAAATAAGTTTGGAAAACCCGAAAGATATTTTAAGGATGGTCGTTTTTTCTCCCTTTTCCCTCTTAGCGTATATTTGATCACCTCAACGCCATCCCCATTGACCACTTCCTTTTCGTACTTAACTCCGTAATTTTGACAATTTTTTCATGGTCGTGGACAATTCATTTTACTACAAGTTTACAACAATTTACTAAGTTTGCCCCCCAATTTTCATTTCTTGTTGTGATGAAGAATGAAGTTTCGTTCGAAAGTTCGACAACAATAAATAAAAATCATGTTTTCCCCCAATGTTGTCAAAAATTCACTTGACAGTTTTTCCCTCCTCAATTTGTATTCCTTCGTTTCCGTACTTTTTCGACTCTTCATTGTCTATTTAAATGTTTACTCCCATCAAAAACTGTCTTACATTACCCTGAATATGATTACTTTGACTTTTCAGTAAACCAGTTGTCTGCAACAGTGCTGGTGTTGATGATGATGATGGTGTGGCGGTGGTAGATCAACCGAAATAGAGCATCCATGTTTTGTAATGTAACTCAGAAAGAAGATAAGCCTGAGAAAGTTAGCAACTGCGAGTTGATGGCTCTTTTGTCGCGTCGCGTTATTGTCTGTCTTTTTCTGATGTGTTCAAATGGAAGTAAACCGAGACAACAAGAGGAAGGGAAAAGGTGGACACGTATTTCCTAACCACTAGAAAGGGTGAAAAAATAGGGAATTTCGGTTCGACGACACGGTGAGACTAACTCACATCTTCTTCATACTGTTACCGCATGATTGGCAAACACAGAAAGAGAACGCTTCGGTTTACTAAAGTAAACGAAAACTGTTGTTAAAGTAAAAAGAGGAAGAAAATTTAAGACTTTCTCAGTCTCTCCCGTGTTCTAGTGTAAGATTTAAGCTTGTGTTGTGTTGTTTTGGATTGGATTACGTTACGTACATTACATTACTGGAAGCAAGTAGATGGATGGTTCAACGGAAAATGTCATCAAAGAGGAGAAAGAGAAAAGGACAAAGCTACTTTGGCGTGCACACACTGAAACTCACGTCCATAGTCCATGAAAGATACTCGCTTCAATGCTTTCCCAGCTTTTTCTTTGTTTCTTTAGATTAGTGTAGACGAAAGAGAGAATACACAATTTTATTGTTTACCAAATACCTATTACCTATAGTATGCTCTGCCTGCCACTGACTCTGCCGTTTTCTATTTGCTGAGCAGACGAGTGGGAAAGGAGGATAAGCTAAGAAAATGCAATAAAGTACAATAAAATGTACTATATAAATAATGCAGATGTACATGCTCTCTGTTACATAATAATATATTGTAATACAATACTGGTGTAGTCGAAGACGTCTGGAAAAGTTTAATCGTAGCAGTGGAAATGGAAGTAGAGTCGCAGGAGATGGAGAAAGCAACTTTTATATTCATTCCTCATCACTTTTATATTCATTCGTTGTTGCCTCGTTAGAAACCCCTTTTTATGTTCATTCAGATTGTTTGTGTGTCTATTAGAAGTTAAGAGAAGGATGAAGGAAGTGAATGACTTTTTGCTTACAATATTCAGAGAGCAAGGTAGCATACGAGTATAAACCAAGCATGTACATGATATTGTGATAGGATGAGTAAAGCTGCCGTGAGATCGACACTGAGATGAGGGCAGGCAGTAGCATACATAGCATTGGATTGAGATGGAAGCAGTAAAGTAAGATTATTTCTTAATGATTTCTCCTCGCCATTCCGTGACACACATAATGGCTCTTCTGGTAATCATCCATTACCCGTCCATTGTTGAGAAAGGCATGCAAGCAGGCAAACAAGCAAACCAAAAGGAAAGAAAGAGAACACAAGAAAAGAATCTCAAGAAGTAGGATAAGAAGAGGAGGAGGATGCGGATGTCTGTCGTGGCTCTTTTTCCACACAAAATGTTTTTCTCGGAGAAATGTTACGTTACGTTGCTGGCATGTTTCTCTGTTTCCTTTTCTATACGTTTCTGTTTGGCATAAAAATGTTGTAGCTGTACCTAAAATAACAATATGATCTATGCATATATGTATGTCGTTTATAAGTATTATTATAAATATCAGAGCTCGTTCACATTTTTTTTGGTTGCATGCTGATCTAACTACTTTTCCCTAAAAGCTTACAATGTTCTTTTTCCTTCCTTTTTGATGGGAGGAACAAGAGAAGAAAGTGGCAAGGATTTCCTCTTCCACTATTTCACAACCGTTTCTTTCGCTATCTCCTAAAAATGTATATTCCTTATTTTTGAGAGTGCAAAATGATAAAATTGTACCAGTTTCACTTTTTCCCAGGAAATAAATTATCGACATTTGTTGTAGTTGTACACAAGTCAGCAGCTCTATTAATTCCGATAATATCAAGTACATAATAATAACTATAGATCCAACATGCTGCTGCTGCTGCGTCAACTCTTATACAAGTTGTTCAGCCAGCACAGCAATAGTTGTAAAAAGTATCATTAAATGAGTTCTTTTCTCATTCGGCTCCACTTCGACTTCAGCCCATCATTTCGTTCCTTTTCTTCTTTTTCACACTTTCACTCAACACGACTTTACTTTCAAAATTATCCAATGAATAGAAAATGTTCAATTTGTACCGGGAGGCTGTAAAAGGCTATCCATTTAATATTTTCTTGGCGAAAATAAAACTTCCCAGAAAGAATTTTATGACGTTTTCCATTTATTCCTTGAGAAAATCAAAGACGTGAGTCTAAATGTTATGATAGTGCTGTAAGTGCAGATGTAAGGATCAAATAAAAAAATAAAAGAAACCGATAAATATCCGCGATGGAAGCTGAGCCACATACAGCATTAACCTTTCCATAAAAAGGCTGCAAAAATTTTAATGCGTCTTACTTGGGTCTAACGAAGCTTACGATAAACATTCTGCAAAAATAAAATAAGACTCATTCGCAGACTATCTTCTACCAGTGAAAATGGAATCTTTTAATAGATTTTTTTCATCTTTTCGCTAACAAAAAAATAAGGTGTAGTCAATTTTTCCTTTTCGTTAACCTTCCACTAAAACATAATACTCTTCCACTAACAATGAAGAAACCCAACAAGAAATGTAATGTAGTTTCCCCTTAAAAATATCAACTTTTTACCTCAGCGTTAGAAGAATCATTTTCAATTCCAAGTGCGTCTTTTCCTTTTTCATTTCTTCTCACATAGCAATATGTTTCGAGTTGTTCGAAAGAAAGAAAAAAATGCTATAGGCTAGTTTGTTGCGGTGTTTTACTTGGAATCTGGAACAACACAAATTTCTACACATTCTATTTTTCATTTCTCTCTCTCACACACACCCAAATAAAAAACGAAAAGATCATTTTACTTTACTTCTACTTGAATAATATCATTTTCGTTTTCTTGAACCACGCAACGCAAGAGAGGCAGATTTTTATGAGCATACGTACATTATACACATTATATTGCTCGCATGTATTCAACATTCAATTTATACTGTTGCAAAATTTGTTCACAAAGAAAGGATGAAGCGACACCATTTCCATCTCGCCATAATATAAATTCCATACCGTCGTTGGCCCAAGCAAGCGTGAAATCTATTGTTCCCCTCTTCTTCACTCACTCAAAGTGGAAGAGAGAAAAGTCATTAGGATACTCGGATACTCATTTTATACTTTCATCTTTCACTGCTCCTGCTCCATTTTTATTATACAATTCGTATTGGTTGCTTGTCCTGTTTTCTCTTGTCTTCTCTTTCATCATAAAACGTTGTGTGGTCCAACCGTTAACAACCACACAATATATGGGTGCAAGTATGGAATCTTATTCTATTGAAATATAAATAATGCTTTATGTATGCTTTCCTCCAAAAAACTGTGGCGCTTGGGAAGAGCGAATTTAATAACCGTGAATATATGCGCCATTCATTCTGTGCATAAAAAGAAATATTATCAGGCAGACATACATACGTTTTACTTCGCCCCAGTTATCCTAAACAACTACTTAGAAATTTTATTCCGTTGCGTTGTTGTTGTCTTTTTGGACATTTTTTTTGTTTCGTACTCAATGACATCGTTATTTTAAATTTCATGATCTCTAAAAAGGTAGCATAAAAACAAAGACCACCCATGAAGAGGTAGAATCTTCAATTTGTAATAAAAAGTATATATTTACAAACCTGAAATTGACATATTAAAATAACAACTCTTTCTGGACTGCTGAGCACAGGAAAAGTAGTAAAATAAATAATTTCGTGGAACGTCGCATTTTATTTTTACCTGTGCTGTTCTGCAAAGAAGATTTACGACATGCTTCATAACGATTTTAAGGACCATAAGAAGAAAAACTAAATGGATGAGCCATGAACCCATTTTATTTTCTTCAAGGAGCACTTTAAAATTACACATGGAATGACAAAGAGTAAAATTGAAAGTAACATGAATACCTGCGAGCTGAACCCTTTTCTATGTACATACTTTATATCGTGGCTGAACTAAAGGAGAGGAAGCCTTGAAAATGCAATGGAGAATCTAATTTGAAATTATTTTACGAACTAAGCAATTTTTGTGTATATGGAATTAATTAATTTGGACTGGCCTTGCTAGCATAATCCCTCTCAAGGCATCCATGCTAATCCTACCGCAGTTCGTTAACGCTCACTTCGCTTTGAGAGATGTATTAATTTGCTATCTAAGGGTTAGATTTACTCGGAAATGTTTGCTATTGGCATAATGAATGTTTCAAATTAATCGAAAATTGCAACCATGAATGGTAGGACCTTCGTAAACATTAGTTCATAACTTTTATTTTTAGCCCTTATGATAATATGTCCTCTACTCTTTCATGCCGAAAAATTTATGTATTACAGACTAGAGATAAAGCACACTTCGTGTGGGAACCTAGCCATTAGTTGATAAACCAGACACACATATCTTTGTCGCAATTTTTGCAGTTACTTATGTTTTATGTTGTTATATTTCAGACGGCATATTTTTCACCGTCGATGAGAAGTAATTTGTAAAAGAGTATCAACGTTCTTATTCTACTTAAAAGGCTAGAGAAGTATGCTAAACTGAGATGATAAACTCTGCATAGGAAATTTGAAACGCCAGTGTAATTTATATTTTATACCTCAAGGGCGACTACGCTGCAAAAATAATAAAAAACTAAAAATAAGAAAAATGCTTTTGTCTTTTTTATTTCCATTGCTCAGAATTTACTGCAAAAGAATATTAATTTCTCTGACTGCGTTATGGGAAAATTGCGAATCTGTATTCTGAATGAGATGAGAGTTATGTAAGATAGTTGGAGCAATGCTGTAGTATTTTCCTAGAGTGATTTTTTCTTTTGAAATTTCGCATTTGAAATAATAAAAATCCAATTTCACAGTTGCACTTGCAACAATATTTATAAGGGAGTAGTTTACGGAACATTATTACTTCTGAAAGTTCAAAGTTAAAGTATGTCATATTAAAATATAAAGAAGACACGACATTAAATAAATGTTATTATTATGGACGCGGCGTTCATTCGTAAAGCCTGAAATATTTTCAATGTCATTTCCTATACCCCTTTCGGGATGCTACCGGGATATGATTTCACATTTCAAAGTAAACATTAAAAAATATGAAGGAGAAAAAAAATAAAGTGGAAATTTGAAAGGAAAATCATAAGCATTACAGTGCCATGTTTTAGTTAATGTAGCGGAATAAGGAAGCCGCTGCAATTTTCGTAGACTTTCTTTTCTACCCCGTTCCTTCTTTATTCTTCCCTCTTCTCTACTCATAACTGAAAGTATTGTAGTAAATAATAAAAATAAATGTTTACGTGATTTTCATTGTGTATTATGTGTAACGTTACGCCAAGTATGTTGACTCAATTTAAGAGAAAGAACATATGGAAGGAAAGAAAAAGAAATTGCACCAAGTTGCTACATAATAATAAAGTGCATCAATTTTTTAAAAAGCTCCATTGCATGACTTGACTATAATAACATCACACTCTTTCTTAACCATTTTCGCAATCTGGAATCTAGTCTAGTCTAACCAAACAAAACAATCTTGTCCGTTAGAAGAAGAAATCTATGCTATAGCATACACAATGGAGCCGGCGAATTTTTCACTTCTTGTTACGTTATTATCCGCACTGCATCATCACCACGCTCCCAATTTCATTATTGGCTGTTGAGTCTGAACTGCGAGAGACTTGCTTTCACAACTTTCGATAGAGATTGCTTTTGCTCGAATATTGCTGCATCACATGTGGAAACTACAGATAGTAATAACAAGATCTATCACATCACATCATATCATGAAGAGAATAATAAACTGGAGACTTAGACCTAACCAAAGTGTGAATTTGCAAAGAATGGTGCAAAACGCGAAAGGCCTTTTTTATTATCCTACTTTCATTTTCCTTTCATTCGTCCAATTATTTATTTATACCCGAAAACATGCAAGTATAAATAAAAATCGGCGGCGAAAAAATAATTTTTTCTTCTTGTTGATAATAGAAGTAGAACAATCGAAAAGTTTTCCCCGCCCGACAAAAATCGTGAAAGACATGAAATATTAACTTCGGAAGTAAAAGAAGCCTTTATAAAGAGAGTAATTTTATCATCAGAGATGGTATGATAATATAAAAAAGACATTTTCTCCAAAAAGAATCCTGTTATTTTTTGAACAGTAAAACGTGAAGAAAAAATCGAAGAGAAAAAAAACTTTTTCCCGCAGAGACTAGTATATATTTGTCATGAAGAGAAATTTTACAGTTCTCCATAATAAAAAAGGAAATCCAACTTTTTTGTATCTTCTTTCCTTCCCTTTTGTTTTTCCTCTGAATAGTCTTCCAGTTGATTTTTATTTCTTACTTGTTTAGTGTCGTCCTAAAGAGAAGTTTGTGCTTCCGTTCCTCCCCAAAGTTAAGTTGTTGACATTGTCGAAAAATCATCCAAAACCGTTTTTCCAAATGCATGTACGGAGGAATCGGGAAAGCATAAAAATCGGAGTGACTTTTTTCTTTTTTGTATTCACGTCCCCAGCGAACTCTCTTTTTTCGAAGAGATTAGCTAGTCCTGTACAAACACCTTAACTTTGATTTTGCTTATCTTGAAGTTTCTTGATAAAGAAAGAATGCCGTAATCAAAGGAATGTACTTTTGCTGTTTGTAATGGATTAAACTAGAGGAACAAAATGTTCTATTTTTGGAAAAATGCCATTTTTGTTCCGTTCCGACAGAGCTACGATTTTGCGCTGTGTGAATACTCCCTATAAATTAAATACTTTATCTCAAATATGCATTCTTAATGATAAATAGTGTCAAGGGAAAGTCGGCACGTTTAAAAAAATATGCAGAGAAAGGTATTTGTTTTCTCCATTTTCTCCTGAATAAGCATTTGATTCCAGTTAAAGACGACCTTTTAAGAAAGGTACGAGAACAAACAGAAGAAAAAAACTTAGTGCGAAGAACTGGTGCATTTACTTAACCTTACACGTAAAGTAAAAATAGAAATAAAAATAATGGTAATAAAACATTCTCTGTACTTGGTCACAAATCCGAAATAAAGACTCGAGAATGAAATAAAAAGAACTCTTCATTTTCTCTGCTGTCTCTGCTGTTCCTTTAATGTGGAATGGAATGCGGATAAAATGAGAATTTGCGCACCCAGCAAAAGACAAATTGTGAGAAAGATAAGACCAAGAGAGGACAGGCAGTTGCTCGACATGAGTATGAAACGAATTTTTTCAGTAATCAAGTTATACTCACACAAGTTGTTTCCTCTAGCCGACAGGTAATTTCGTTTGTCTCCTTTCATTTCCCACTTCATTTTTCACGCTATTTGCCACAATGACGATGATGACGACGATGATAGTCGTTGAATGCGAGTGAACTTAAATTGGGTGAATGCGGGAGAAGGAAAGGAAGTAGCGAGTAAGTGCGATGCATGTGGTAATGTCACGGTAGTCACAACCACACTGGTTACAGTTAGCTTAGTTGGCAGCTGAGTTGACACAGAAAAACGGTAAAAAACCTGCAGCAGCAATAAAATATAATATGTTGGGAATACGAACAGAATGAAATGAAAAGAGGGCTTAGATGGAGAAGATAAAATAAAATAACAATGAATCCAGTACCTACGGTGGACTTTATTTCCGCCCTTCCTTCCTGCCACTGCCACGTACTATTATTTATTCTAGTTTAGTTACTTGCGCAAAGCCAACGGCAGTGGGAAACAAACAAGAAACAAACAAGATCATTATTATTAGTTTAAGTCACGGAAAAAGTTGCCAAAGCTGACTCAACCAACCAGACGCAGAAATTTATTTCAATTTATTTTATATTTTTTACAACGCTGTTGAGAAAAGCTACAGAACCGTAAATCTCTCTCATCATTACCCGTAATTATTATTATTAACCTTGATCAGCTGGAAAACGTTCCTCATGTCATGTGTCAAAGTCAAGATTGACCCAAAGCGTCTAGCTATTCTAGGGGGAAAGTTTTACCGAGGATTTTCTCTGCTACACTCGCGAAACAACTCTGCTCAAAGCTCTTCATTTCATCATCGCTGAAGAAGACAGGAAGAGATTTTTAATTATT
>VYYJ01002705.1:0-19926 GCA_021029165.1 Cyphoderus albinus | reverse complement strand
ATACATAGGTATAATACATATCTTATAAATAATATGCGTTCGATGTTTGTATTTTATAAAACGTGCTTCTGTGCGTCGTAAAATTCCAATTTTGAAATTCACTTCATTTCATCATCATATTTTGTGCCGTATTTGGGAAAAATTAAGATTGAAGTTGAAGGTAGGGTTGTTAAGCCCATGTCCATGTCATGTATCCAGCAACACAACAAAGTACCAAGCGATTTCTTTGCAACTTGAATAGATGAGTACTCTGAAAATTTTAAAATGTTTATGAAAAGTGGAGAATCGTGTAAGTCGTTTTTTAATTCGGAATTCTGATTGGTGATGAGTGACATGCAACGTACAAATTCGAATATGGCTTTACTTTACTTCACTTGATGTAATCAACGTTAAATGTCAGAGTCAGATCTGTTACGTAACCCATTTAAAGTTAAGAATTGCAGCGATTCAGATTTTTGTCGCCTACAATTAAATAAATTATGTCGCTTCAAACCAATGCGACTAGTTTTGGATTGAAATCATAAAATACCTACCCAAAAGTTATAATGAAATCATACTATGTGTAACGAGGAAATCGTAAAATTCAAGCTAGAAAACGACTTCAATCTTGGTGGCAATTAAATTAGTATTGATCCGATTAAATGTGTTCGATTTGTAAGCATATATGAACTTCCCTCCCTTGCCGTTTTAGGAGAGTGAAGAGATCGGATCGGACTCAAAGAAAACTTGGCTTGGAAATTTGGAATTTAAACTGTCATGAGAAAGAAAGTTATGGGGATGTTGTAAACAGCAAGGCTGCCAAATCGGGAAATGATGCCGTTGGGCGCAGTGTGCAATCGCGGCTTAATTGCGGACGTTTTCATCCTCTTGTTGCATGCAAGTTCAATCTCCATCTCGAAGTCTAAAGAATCAAAGGATTTAGTGAATTAATGCTCTCATAATATATGAGTGGTTGATACCATTTTTGGTACCGATTACGACGAATCGAAATCGATTTCTTGTTTATTGAAGCCTAGCTGTGTAGCTTGTCAATTTTATCATTATCAGTTAAATTATTTTTTTAAACCTTATTTAACGCGGATGTGCTCTCATAGACCACCAACGGCCAACTATTTTTAATAGGTAGATACATACGATACGAAACAACATTCAACATTCTAAAAATAATTTTGAAACTCCGACTTTGAAAACTTTTATTTGCGAAAGTGCATAAAAAAGTAATTGCTCCAGTTCACTTTCTAATATTCCATGCCAATATTATTTCCATCCATCCAAGCAATAATATTGGCCAATTGCCCGACTTTTGACATACAACGATACAACATGCATGCATTATGTATACACACAGAACGGATAGTAACTGTAAATGTCTGTATGCAATGATTTTATAGTCGCATGTCAACGGCAAATAATATTGTGTACACCTGCATTTTACAGATATTTTATACATATGTACATAGATGCCTGTACACTTGTATGAGCTGCAGACAGATAAGCGGAAGAGGAACAGTGCACTCGTATAGAAAGAAGTGCACTTCCGGCTTCTTTATCCAAGTAGTTTTTTGTTGGAAGATCCTTTAAATTTTGAAATAGGCATTGGTAAACCTCAAAACGATTGTGTCTATATGCACTTGGGGAACACATCAATGGTCACGATTTTGATGAACACCCGCATTATAAGACCACAGAACTGAACGGTTTAGGAATAATGCAATGTAAAAATGTAAGTTTCGTTCACATGCAATAATTTTAACCATTTACGTAATATGCATTAGGCATCGGCATTACTAGAAAATGGATGGAACAACTTTTGACCACTTTTAAATTCAACAAATCCTCATTCTCATGCATCGTCCACATCATAAATTTGATTTTTACAGTAATGGGTTAAGCTTTGTTTTTCGAAGATTTTAGTAGACATTCTATTGTAAATAGTTATACCTATTATAAGTTTTATGTAAAGTTTAAGACGTGCTGCAACGGTGTAAATGGACCTCCAGCTTGTGGAGAAAGAGAGGAGCGTGAAGCAATTCTGGTAGAGCATGAGCAACAGCTACTTTTAAATACCTCCATCAGCACACACACGTTTCATTGCCTACTTATTAAAGACCTCAGGGAGAGAGAGACTGGGCCACCCTTGCGACTCTCCGCGGTGGTGGAGGAAAAAAGTTGTAAGTTCGTATTAAAAAATTGAGTGCACTCCACCATCCACCACCCACCCCATTACTCTCTCGTGTAATAGTCACATTTAATTCCAGTCTCGTCCTGTAATTATCCAAGGGGTTCTTCCTCATCATGCTCATAATTTTTCATAGACTTTCAACATGACATAAAATACCAAAGACTGCCTAGGTAAATATGTAAAATATCTTTGCTCCGACTTCCTAAACTTCATTCAAAGTTTCATTCAAAAAATAATAATCCCACAGTTAGCAGCGCGGTTGCTTATTATATCCCATGATTTAGGCTTGGTCCATCTGTAGCGGAATTTGATCTGGCTGGATTTCTCTAGGCTTAAGATGGCTGAAAGATGATAAGGGTATTTGTATTGTATTTGGTATAGCATTATGTAAGATATCGTCAGTAATCAGTATCATCATCGTATCATCATCATAAAAGGATTTGTTGAATACTTATTTCAAACTGTAAGCTTTTGTTTAAATCGTTGAAGCAAGGAAACTCTTTTTCTTGAGCGAACGAGCGTATAAATTCTCAAGGGCGAGTAAAATGCAATTTCGACTGAAATAAAGAAGAAAAGACAGCGATCATTTTCCTCCGTGGAATGGATCTTTTTAGAGACTTTTTTGTAACAATGTAAAATAATAGAGTGAGTGAACACATGTGCACATTCTTGAGTGAAGAACCTGAATGAACAGGAACAATAAAAAGAGTGTTTTGTGCAATGAAGCTAGCTCCAAACTAAAAGTAAAAGAGAAAAAACTATCTGGTTGGTCGTTGTATAATACCACCACACCATCCGGCACTCGAAAAGAGCTAAGAGAACAGAGGTGGTCCTCGTATGGTAAAATGGAAGTAATAAGTAAGTAGTTGTAATGATCTTCTTAATAGCATCGTAATTTTCCGACTGGTGCTTTCCCTTCCCTCTCACTGCTCGATCGTTCACTGATACCTTATATATTATCATTATAATAAGCGTAATATTGAATTTAATATTATAAAAAGTGGGAAGAAAAGAATAAGATCCTCGGAGGCATCTATCTAGTGCTGCCTCAAGTCCATTGTATTCTATTATTTGGTAAAAGCAACTTGAAACATTGTTGCTTAAACTCGAGCTTCAGCCGAGTAAAAAGTTATGCTAAAAGATGGAATGAGAGAGTGGAATTGTCTGGTTCACATGTTTATTATTCATTTCCTTTTTCTCTCTCATTTATTTTGTTGAACGGATCTCATTCAGCGTTCCTTTACGAAAGAAAAGCTCTCGGCTGGAGGTTTTAGAAAGGAATAAAAAGAAGAAAGAGCAAAAATTAGCAACTATCTTTATTCAGCAACATCTCAGCCGGCCAGATGCAATTTAGTATCACCCAGGAAGACTAAATATTATTGCTGGAGGTTTTAGAAAGGAATAAAAAGAAGAAAGAGCAAAAATTAGCAACTATCTTTATTCAGCAACATCTCAGCCGGCCAGATGCAATTTAGTATCACCCAGGAAGACTAAAATATTATGTGAAGAAACGGAAATAGTACATGGGCGCATCTTACTATCCAATAAAATTAAATAAATGTGCTTGCTTAAGCTTGCTAACTACTTTAGCTAGCACTTAGCACACCTTTCTGTGCGTGTCCATTTATTCCTTCCTGCATTGTATAGTGAGCAGATGCATGAGAATGAAATGAAGAGAAAAAATCTGGAGTTATCGCTATCGAGCTTTAAAAGAGGAAACGAAGCGCGGACCTCCCAAGAATCGAACAGGTTACGCTTGTACAATACATACATATTATTTAAATTTACGTCTAATGATGATAAGTAAAAGAAGACTTGCGCCTGGGATGGGTGCACTTGTCGTGCCTCCATTATTGCCAAAAAATGCAAAGCTAGCATATGGCTTCAGCTTTATTAGCATCTTACAGATGTTCCTGAAGACAAATAGGAATTTTTAAAGTATAAAATTGAACGGTACTGTAGTCATAAAACACTTTGGGTGTATCTATTTTGCTTCTGTAAACTTAAACGTGTCCAATTTCTTTTGTTAGTTTCTCTTACTAAATGGGAGAAAGGTAACCGAAAAGCAATTAAAATTCCTAAGTTTGTTTCAGAAGGGATTCCGGAGCACACACAAATTTACAGATTCCGACAAACCTAAGGAGTCTGGTACATTAAATATCTAATGTTAGTTCATGAAAATATTGCTGATTTTGTGATTTTACATGCCCATTTTGAGAACAGGAGAAATGGATGACACATATAGAGGCTCATTTGCAGAAAAAAGTCTCATGGGTTTTCTCTTCTAAATTTGGAGTGTGTCCAATTTCACAGCGTTTTTTGTATTGCCTCTCACCCAGCAATGGAGCACGATTTAGACTTGTGTGAGGGGACACGTTTCATGCTGAACGATCATATTTGTGGTGTAGTTATGTGTTTCTACGAGCTGAGCAATTTTTTAACAAGAAAGTGCAACCGGTACGGACGGTCACTCTTCCTTAATTCAGTGTTTGACGTTGTAAGCATTCCCATTTCAATTTCGCATAGTACGGATCATTAATTATACAATTTGAAACAGTTACGTAAAAACGGTGGAAGATTACAACTTATCTTTGGCGTGGTAGTGGTGGTGCACCCAAAGTTGGAAAATGAAATGCATGAGAATGTTCACCTTGAGTTGGAGTTGGAGGAGAGCATCTTATAGAATGTAGATTTGCAGACATTCCCTTGTCATACTGAACTGAACTGTGTGCAAAATTTAGAGTGGCTCGTATTATTTATCCTGGAGGATCAGTCAGACGATCGTACAGAAATTAATGTTGCATACAATAAAAAACGCTGAATTTGTTTTGTTTTTTGATGTTTGGAAACATGTGTGTTGGTAATTTAGCGATACTAAAAATCAGAATAATAAAAAAAAGGAATGGTTGTACACATATGAATGTTAATTAGAGCCCGTTATATCATCACACGACTTGACTGGCTGACAAGAAAGTCCTAATCGTGCTGCTTAAACTTTGTTAGCTCCTGTTCTCTGCAGCGTGACCTCGAAGCACGATGAGGATTTATGGCACTGACAGCATAAATCTTGGGATTTTCAAATGGGCTAAAAGGCAGACACGGAGCATAAAAGTTAAACCGCCAGTGAGATTGGTGTGGTGTGAGGTAACTGGTAACAAATTTTACCCTCACCGGAGGACTTTCGAATCAATGCGATGATGCAGTCAGAAAAAGACTATTTCTCTGTCGCATTTTTATGTGTTGTGACAGAAGCGTAATGGGATATCATGAAACGCCAATCTGCAAGTCCCTTCTGCAATTAGTCTTCTGCAATAACTTCAATTTTGCATTCAAAATGTTGTGGAAATAAAATACAGGGATTTTTAAAAGATTGCTGGCTTTCATTTTTATTTTTGGCAGGGCATATAATTAGACGGTACTTACGATACCATTAAATTGGTAACAAAGAAAAAGGAGCAAAATTCCAGAGACATTCCACTTAAACTTTGCAAAAATGAAATCTGGCACTCCGTTAGCTGTGAAGGTGGTCGGAATTGAAAGGTGTACCATATTATTATATCATAGCACGTATTTATCTAACAAATGAAAATCAAGGTAAACTTGATCATTCTGCGACAAAAAAATCCTAGCTTCTCTGTAAATTGCTGTCGGGCCCCTGTCAAAGAAAATCATCAAAGCATGGTAATGAATGCAGATTCATTATAATGATTGAGCGAGGCTTTATTTTGTCACGACACGACAAGTACATACATAACAACGACATAGCATCAGATCAGCCAAGACAGTCAGACAGCGAGCGATAAAAATAATGCTCTTTTTTGCTGAAGTTGATGTTGCAGACATATCGTCTCTCTCTTTATGCGTCTTCCACTTTTCTTTTACCACATCACTCCTCTCCTATAATATTTGCAAAGTTGTTCTTACTTACGATTAGCAAAGAAGTAAAAGTACGTAAACAAATATTAGGGCATGGTAATTACGTAAAGAGATAGAAAAACAAATTAAGGAGAAAAAAAGCGAGTTGAGTGAGTAAGTGAATGAATGAATGGGGCTCTCCGCCTATTCTGAAATCTGTAATTTTATTCTGTAAAGTTTTCAAATACACCGCAGATAAAAGTACATGCAAAGCAGCAATATTATTTTTCATATAAAGTTTAACATGGAAGAATTATTGTAATGTGTACATTCAACTGGAACCTGCCGGTTTATCTTATGTGAGCTAAGTTGTTAAATTATGAATGTGAAATTTTGCGAGATTTCCTCACATTATTTTACAAAAAATGCATCGCCCGAGATAGAAGAGAGCTTAAGTGCAAAAATAACTACTTTCGTCATCCAGCCCGGCTCAGTCATTATCAGTGTTAGCAGCAGTAGACAAGATGAAGATGCATAAATTGAATGTATGTAAGTAAATTAAATGAAGAAAAACGAACCTAACGAACTAAACTCGCACAAATTTTTATGTAGTAGGTCTTAAGGGAACAAGTTATTTTGTGCATAATATGGGCACGGCACACAGAGTTTAAACGAAGAAAAAACTTATGAATGAACGATGCTGACGAAATATGAGGCAAGTAAAAAAGTCGAAAAATTGTATCTTGAGGCATTATGTTATTTTGCACATGTGCATATTTTTAACATCGTATCACATCATCAGCATCCGTCATTACATCACATTACATATTACTCGTACTCTTTCACACCGATCAGGTAAACAAATATCCAAAAAATAATGGGACATTCCTGCTGGCTCTTTAATGATTATTATCTTTTTTCTTTGATGATGACGAGAGTGTTCGCAGTGGTTTTAGTCTTGTGTAAAGTGAATGAATTATGAAAAGTAAAATGGTCCGGCGGGGGACTAGGCAAATGTCAGATTTTCGTTAATTTTTCTGCTGAAAGCTGATGCGTTGCATTATCCCACACAATTCTCTCATTTGTACCATAAAGTGTTCAAAAGAGTTTTTATTATTGAATTGATAGAAAAATGACTGTAGCATGATCATGAATGAATTGGTGAGATATCATCTTGCACTTGCAGTTGCCGTTGTGCTGTTGATTATCATTATTATCGTTTGCTTTGCTTCATGCAAACGAGATGCACCCATCGGATAATTTATCCGACCAGTTTGTTGCTTTACAAAGTAAAACACGTTTGAGTAAGTACAGGGCTTTTAAAAATGAATTTTCAGTGAAAAAACCGGCTGTCGCTAAGAAAGAGTGAAGTGAAATTTTGAGGGTGGGGGTGGAACGAGTTTCCCCATAGACTTGCAAATTTCTGCAATTTTTTATTATCCCATTTTGATTTTACTTACGTTGCTGGTGGTACTCTCAATTTATTGCTGGATGGTCATGAAAAAAATGAGAGAAAAAAGAAAGGTGTGCTGGGAGAGTGTAGATATTTTGTATTGTTTCGCATTTCGCTACACATCTTCATACGAACTACAGAGAGAGATCTCGTGTGGTATACTTTATTATTATTATGTATATTACGAGAAACTAACTACTTTTATTGAGAATGAATGAACGTGGTAAATAACAAAAAAAAATTGTGTGAATGAGCGTGAGTCATAAGTTGGGTGGGATAAGAATAAAAAGATAAGGAGGATGCAACAGTTGTATCTAAAGGGACATTACATCAGTTTTGTGGAGTATAACAAAAGATTGCCAAATCATTTATCATATAGTAGCTGGTGTGTTATTATTAAAAAAAGAAGATTTTTTCTCTGTTTTATGAGAACGCGATCTTCTCCTGGGCGTGAATGTCTGACTCTGCAAGAGAAGGTGTAGATAAGAAAAAAGAAGCGAAGGGATACTTTTCGTTCTTAAATAGTTGCCAATTCTAGGGTTTTGGTGTGTTTTGTTTCGTGATCCGCGGTGATGACGCGACGACCAAGATGATGAAGTTCTTTGTTGCACGCATGTTGAAAAAGTGATGTGATGTGATGAAGAAGCTGAATGAGTGAAGGAAGGAGGATCTAATAAAACATGATACCCTAACTAAACACTATTACTACTACATAGTACAATATATTCATTGAGCCAGAAAAAACAAACGGGTTGGAAGCATGAATGAGGAAAAAAGTTTTTTCTTTAGGATTTTCTTAAACATGACGTAATTTTTGATTAAAGACAGTGGCTTTATGACACGCTTAAAATCCATGAAAAAGTCGAGGTGTTCCCCGTAAATTAATTACGTACTCGTCTGCTTTGTTTTACTTATTGGGTTGGTTCAAATCGTGCAGTTTAACGGATTTCTTTCGTACCCACGCTAATCATGCAATGCTGTACTAATTTGCATACACCATTTACTATAGTATGAAACAGTTGGAGTTGAATGTATGAATATGAGAAATTGTCATTTGAGTTTATTTAAAATTATTTGTTAGAGTATTTTATTACCCTTGTCAGCAATCAGTCTGAAAGATTATAGACGGGGTAAACATTTGGGATTGAAATCAAAACTAATGAAGGGGCTGGGTAGATTCATATCTATGAATGAACTTCCGCTGCTGCTGTTGTCGATGAATGTAAATAGAGTCCACATCTTAATATCAACTTTAAAAAATAAAAGTAATGAAAATGAATGCTATGGGTGAATAGACTATAACAAGTAAAATGGACACAACTCTTTCTCTCTGGCTGCACTTTTTATTCCATATCTCAATCGAAATTCGTTCACCCAAAATTTAAACCTTTTGGTTGAAATTCATTAGTGAGCTTTTAAAAAAATTAGAGCTTTCACGTTTTTCGTTGGCCATACTCAAAATGGAATAAAACAGATGGAATCAAGGATATGCGTATTCTTTCTCTTGTCAGTCATCACGAAACAGATAAAGTGTACTTTTAACGTAAATATTATTCTGGGTGATCATAATTACGAGATCGCGTGTGGTTCTTTGAAACATATCTATTTATTGTACCGTAAATTGTAATGCTGCCATTTCCAATGTTGCTTACTTACTAGTAGTAATTCAAAACACCAACAACAGAGCAGCCCATAGCTGATCTGGGAGAAAATGAATAAAAGAAACGAAATCAGGCTTTAGTGATAAAAATTGGATATTTTTAATGGGTTTCTGGAGGAAGGATATCATCCTGGACGCATATGGTGTGCGTTGATCGTCTTAAGTTTTTTGTAATGAAAAATTCAATAGAGAAATAGAAATAATTTTATTGTTCATATCACTAAATCTGGAGCTTGATCAGAGAAAGATAAAAGAAAGATTTTGGGTTGCTTCAGCAGACTGAAGTAACCTAAAGACTAGCTACTTATGTAAAATGTAAAGTAGTCATAATAACATTTATGTGGAGTAAATGAAAGTGGATGGATTCCCTCTGCTCCAAAGGAAGTGAAGTCGCCTCCTCCAGACTTAATTGATGTACCCTTCATTTTGCCACCGTGATAACAATATTTACAAACAAGAGTCGGGGAACAGGACTAGCTCATTGCCATGAAGTTTACGTTTTTAAGGAATACATGCATAGTATGTGTTTAGTTTACCCAGTAATCAACTCGGAGACCTGACTCCAAATTGCGTGTGGGTGCTTCTAGCTAAACTGTCAGTATTGCGCAGGGTAGTATTGGCAATAACCTAAAAAGTGTATCATTATTGAAAAATTTCATTTCAAGGCTGCGCTGAATGAGACTCATCCGACAGGAAAATTGACAAGTAAACATTCACGTTTCAACCGTACCGTAATTTTACTGTGAAATCTATGTATACAGTTTAAAACTCCGATCGATAGTCCATCAGATTTCTCCCTTTCGCGTATATTAAAATTTCTTTCATAAACCGTCGAGTCTGAGTTATGTTAAAGTAAACTCCCTTGTCAGATTAAATTGGTTTTGTTACTGTACGCCAAGATTTCATCTCGATGTTCAAAAGCCATAAATGACATTCATGTTATTGTTATGAAGAAAGCTATTTAAAACCTTAGATTGAAAATTACAGGAAATTTCGTTTCTACAAGGAGGTACGAAAAAGCTGTATAATTTTGGAGTTTAGAGAGCAAACAACATGCACACAAGAGTACACCGTCTGCCTGTTTTGTTTCCATTAAAAACGGTAAAACGGTGAGTAGCAAAAGATGCTGCTGTTTCAAATTGACTCAATCTCCTCTTCAGCTGCCTCATTGCATGTGGGGGGTTTTCATTTTGTATCAATAATGATTAGTTTCTTTTCAGCTACTGACTGAGCGAATGTTGTGTGTGTGCCTGAAAATGTTAAGGAAGGGAGGCAATTGAATTGGTGTGGTGAACCTGTGCCAAGTCTTAGCTCCAGTTAGAGTGAGATTATTTTAAACATCTCAGGTCGGGTCTACCTACCAACTTCGTTTGTACATTTTTATTTAGGTGATTTTTTATAAAATGAGATGAGAAGATGATGCAGCATGATGATACCAAATTTAGAAAGAGGGTTGACTGTTTTTGAGGAAAAATTAATAATTACACGTGTACACGGAAAACGCATGTTGCAAGTGGAGTACTCTTATTCTCATTTTGTACGGATCATCGGATCAGGGAACTCCAAGGGAGCCAGGCAGTACAGTTACAGGTGGGATGGTGGCAGTGGCAGGCAGAAGAGTGGAGTGGAGCAGTTGGTGAACGCACATCCATTGCGCACACGAGTACTTAAAAATAATTGTGCCATGATTACTAACATTATTATCATTGGGGTTGGTTAAGAGTTAAGATAGGATATCTTCCTCAATTTCAAGTTGCGTGGTTGTGGTGGCCAAAGAGTGATGCGATAGTATCTTTGATTTTTTATTACAGCCTTATATTATTTGGAGAAAGCAGTATTAAGTCAATTAAAAAACTCCGTTGTAGGTAAAGAGGAGTCAGTTCGAATCACAAAATCCCCTTCCTTCCTCCTCTTGTACAGATTTATCTGAATCTGATACACCCGAAAGTGGGACATGTTGTCATTAAATATGAAATGAAGAGGCACGCAAATGGGAAAAGAAGCAGAAGCAGATGAACTGCATTCCGAGAGTCGAGTGCAGTGCATGACAAGGTGACACCAGCTCTTTAGCTACGTCAAATCACAATCGTTGTACTCGTCGGAGTATTTTAAGTAGCTATTTAAGTATTAGAAGGTACAAACTAGTTTATAATGAGAGTAAGGACGCATTTTTCAAAAAGGAAAGAATCAGTCTTCAATGAAAAACAGCTGCAATGTTAAAGGTACTAAGGACATACTTGAAATTGTCAAGTCAAAGCTGTGTCATGCAGTTTCGAACAAAAAATATAGAAACCTTGATTGACAAAATGATCCGGATGTACCTTATCAACTCTTCTGCTTCTGACTGACTTCTTATCAGGATGACCAACTGCGAAGTGCTGTATTATTTTTCTGCAAAAATCTTTACCCTCATGCCCTCATCTCATCTCAGAGCTAACAATTGATTTTTTTTACTTTTATTTTATTTTATTAAATTTTATGCACGCATAATTTAATTCTATGAGCGACCCATTGTCAGAATTCAAGTTCTCCTACTCGTGAAACTGAAAATATTCACAGCACGAGATTTTGGTCTGAAATGTGTAAGCGAACGCACCGCTGCGGCATCAGCATCCAAACAACCGATTTAAAAAATCTTGAATGAAAGTTTGTAAGCCACAATGGCGTTTTTGCGGTAGAGACATTTATTTACATATGTAATAGAGCGGTAATTTCTATAATCTCGTCTTGTACTTTTCTCATGTCGATGGATAAGACAAAATAAGAAATAAAAGTTTACATATTTGCATATCTATCTCTTCCTATTTGAGTGATCATGCATTCATGATATGAAACCATTTTTGATGCAACATGATACGGTGGTTAGGAGTTTGAATCTGAATCGAAGCTTTGTAAGATAATTTTTATTTTTATGTGATTCAGTTGGTCAGTATTTTACTTTTAAAGCCATTGTTGTTTCTTGTAACGTTCACAATGATGATGATAATAATTTAATATGCAGATTAGCATTGTTGTGGACATTTATTTTATTGTTTACTAACATCGATCCTCTATTCACTCAATGAACCGATTGTCAAATTGTCATTTGTTAACAAGTTACTCATTGTATTATTATTATTAAATACCACCTGTAACTGGCACTATATAGGCTATAGGCGGTTTCAACTTGTCATTCTTATCTTCATTATCAATTTCAATCGGCATCAGTTTTTAAAAATGTTATTAGCCGTACATTTATTGTATTACTGTACTAACGGTAGAACGACAAACTAAAATTTGTTATCGAATTTATGAATTTTTCTTCTGCTTTACCCAAATATGCAAATAAGTTTGTTTCAATGATTTTCTCTGTGCTCAAATTCAACTAACCGCAATGCAATAGACTGTCTCTGATGGCACTTTGGCAGGTTGAGGGACTTGACTTTTGATGAAAGAATTTTTATTTGTCAGAATGAATGCATTTTGTGTGCATTTGCTCACATTACTCACTCAGACAGCAAGTGAATGATGAAGAAGTCGTCAGTATACGTACAATTGATTTTAATGAATTTTCATATGAAGTCTTGTATTATTATGCTTACCTACTGCTCTTCCTTTTTGTTTTTATTTGCTCGATTAGGACTTGTTTCTGTTCTTAAGATTTTCAAATCGCACAACACAGATGAAATTAACTGTCTTTTTTACTTTGAATACAAAGCATTTGGTATGTCACTTTGATGCTTTGTTTTGATACGATTAGCCTTTTTTAAAACAATATTTAAGATTGTATTTTCCCCGTTTATACAAACCGTAATTTGCACACAATGCTGATGGCAGTGATGCTACAATTTTGTTTATAGTGAAAAATTTGCACTGGGTATGCATAATAAAAGGCGGGTAGAAAAAGATAAACTTGTTGATGGCGGCGTATGCTTAGGAAAGAAACTTTTCGAAGAAACGATACCTATCAAACGTATTCAGTGTGATTTTTTTCGCTTCTCATTACAATCAAGGTAATAATGATCGTCTCCGTTTTCGTCATTACGAATTAAGAACTTTATATTTACGATGCGCTGAGCTGACATCTCGACGCCAGCATTATTGCAGTTGCGACCGTTCACCAGTGGGTAAATACTAAATCCTGTTTAACGTTTATCTACTCATCGAGCAAATGCAAAGCTAATCTTTTGAATGCCTCACTTTAAAAATAATCATGGCAAAACAAAACGAATGCAGCTGCAATGCAACCTGCAACTCTGATTCTTTTCTGGTTGGTTCACTCAATTGATCGGCATTTCGTTGAAATACTTTTCTATCAGATTAGACATCTATTGCTAAACTATATATTGAAGATTTTGAAGGAAACCAAATTCTTTAGTGATTTAGAATTATATGGTACATACTCATAATCAACTAGGTCACAAACAAATTGGAATTTTCAGGTAGAGCGGTAGTAGAGGATGCGGAGAGTAGTTTTCAGAAATAGATTACTCATCATGCGACTTTAAAGAGGATGATGAATCAGTGTGAAGTGAAAGATAAGACTGCTCGAAACGAGACAACAGAAAAATCTGTCTCGTTTTGTTTGTAATATTGCATTGAACGAAAAAGTACCGAAATCATATCGAACTCTGCATGGCGTCTCTTGCATTGTTTTTTTTGTTCGTTTTCACTTCATTTCTATATTGTACGTAGTACGTAATGCCCAACTAGTCCGCTGAAATATTTTTTGTTTTATTATCGCAGAGTTCCGGCCTGTTCTCTCGGCTTGAGTGATTGATTTCAATGTTGTGAAAATGTAAAAGCTAACTGCGGTTAAGGACTGGCACATTTTTTACTCACTGCCAAACTTATAATTATTTTCAACGTCGTTAACTAGACTTTGCCAATTTATTAAATTTAGTGATTACTAGAAAGTATCAAATGAAAATGTCAAAGAAACTTTTTTCATGACCATATCATAAGAACGGCAGTGTTTTACTGCTAAGAGAAAACGGGTATCATTTTCCTTACTGCTTCCTTCATTCAACGCTATTTAAGATATGTGAGAGAAAGATTGTAATAAGCAGGATGATTTATGGAAAATGATAATGGAATTCTTGTATTACCGTCTAAAACAGCGTCTGAACTGCATTCCTCCTCTTCCTCGTAAATAGTGAATGAATGCGTTCTCACTGCAGGAGCGGCGTGCCTATTTTTTAGCGTGAAGGTAAGAAGAATTGTATAAGAAATGGACACACTTCGGATTTAATGTGTACCCTTTGAGACCAGACAAAACCTTGGTACCCCAATAGAAGTACTGAATTGAATTATAAAAGTGCCCTTTACTTGATAAGTAAGTAAAAGTACGAGATCCTAAAATGAAATTTTAATTCTTGACCATTAAAAACTTCATACATATTAATTGGAAAATGAATTGCTTTGTGAAATAATCAAAATCTAAAATTTTCACGATGGACTTTATAAGAGTCTTCATCTCTAAAGACGATTATAGAATCTGATAAAAGTAGAAAATCATTCTGTATCAATGTACAAAATGTATACCGTGTTTGTTGCGTTAAAAGAAAAGAGGGAAAGATTAGCTCAGGTAGGAGGCAGATTTTTAAAAAATTAATGCGGCTCGTAAAAAGAGACACGAAAAAGAAACTAGATTTAATTAGACTTTGCCACAGTCGTTTGTCAATTTTCGTGTTCGCTCCTCATTCTCAACTTACGATTAGTACAATCAAGCAATATTGTACAAGTGACGGGTACAAAGCGTCTTTCTTTTTTATTATTTTGCTTGATGAATGGCATAGCCATAAACTTTTTAATGCCTAATGCACAGTCACTTACTTACAAATTCTAAATAGCTAATCCTACCAATCATTTCTTCGGGGCAATATTTCATTTTCTCTTGTGTTTCATTATTATTACAATTACAATTATCATTACCGATGCAGACCAGGCTGGCTTAGGCACCATCTGTATTTTTAAGCGCGGCCATAAATATGTTGATGATTTGAAAATCACTCCTCCAGCACCTTTTTGTTCATTTCACCTGTACTGTTTGTTCTGCGTACTTCGTGTACACAAGGAAAAGAACATAAATTTCCTTAAAATGAATAAAACGAGGAGGATTGGATAAGGAAGGGAAATTGGAAAGAATTTTGAAGAGCAGCAGTAGAAATTACACGACACCATGAACAAAAGGGAACAGATTGTGTTCGGTAGGAAGCCTTAAAGTGTTCACAGTCAGTGTTTCTTAAAAAAAATTGTCAGTGCTGTCTTTTTGGCTTTACCTTCATCATCATCATTATTATTTTCTTGTGTTTGTGGCATGGCTGGCAGACGTCCTTTGACGCTACTTTGAACGTATTTTTGTTTTCCTTAACGTTTTTGTGGAGTGATGATGATGATGACGGGGACGAGAATGGAAAATGATTATCAGCTTCTCTTTCTTTCTCTCACTCAGTCATACAATAAGAAAAGAAATAAGGAAATGGATGTAAGAATGAAAAAATATCTTCTAAATTGTTGTGAGCGTGTTCACAAAAAACGGTCCCTTTCAGAATAAAGGATTTTCAGGGAAATTGTTAAAGCGAACGCACGCCATGCCATCTTGATGTACATCGGATTTGCTACGGTAGCTGTGTACAAGAGTGAGTAAGTAAGGCTGTCGGTGGGATGTTGTTGGACAAAAGTGTACCTGCGTCTCAAAAAAATTGGAATCGAGATAAATAAGAAAAGACTTTTGTGATGATTTGTACAAGCTGGAACAAAACCAAGCGGACATAAAAATCCCTGTGTGTACAAAAAGGTGGGCAAGTTTACATCTTGAAAGAAAGAAAGAAAGTAAAACTAACGAGGAGTTTGCGTCTTACCTCGCCTATCGTGTTAAAAATTCAACTATCTCCTATTATTATAAAAATAAAGGCAACCTGAGGATGAACCGTATGGAACCTTTCTGACATTTACACATGCATCCACAAATAACAAGCAAAGGCAAGCACTAGTTTTACTTTTAATAAGGAATCAAACTCACTGTGACTGATCATAAAAGCCCAATTTTTTCTAAGGTCTCAGTTCTCTAATGTAGCATAATTTTGTGCCGTGGAGAGAGGCGCCTTCTTGAGACGTTTTTCTCTTCAGCTTCCTCACTCCTCTGCTCACAAAGGTTCACCTCATGTATCGATAATCAAGTACCCAAGACAGGGCCCATTAATCTCGCGTCGGACAAACTAGCAGGAAAAAGAAAATTCCTCTGGATTTTCCTACCTGATTTTTGTTTTCGGTAGTGCTAACCAAACAAAGAGGTCTGAGGTGTACTCTCATTATTATTACATACAAAATCAAGGGAACTAAAATAATTTCGAGGATTAACTACCTAGATTTGGGTCCCTAGTTAGTCCGCAGAAAAAATATCTTAAAATTTTGTGTTGTTGACTGTGTACATTAACGTACACATGTCAATAATGATAGACTTGCTAAATATTTGCTGAAAGGGAGGCTTCAGAAAAACAAGCACGAAATTAAACTCATTAAAAGTGGAGGAAACGATTAAAAAGCAATAAGTATGAAAGTTTGAAATTGTTTTTTTCTCGACTCCATCATTTATGGTATGGAGAGTGAGTGGGAAACCGAAATTCCATTTCATGAATGTATTGTGTGTATGCACAGCTATAATTTATTGAAATACCTTTCCATCAAATTTATTGAACCTTAAAAAGGAAGTTCGGTGTTGGTACAATAAACTTGCAAAGGAAGAGAAAAGGAAAAGAAGAGTGGTGCAAGGAAGAAGCAAGGTAGTGTAGAGGACATGTGGACACGAACGGTTCAATTCAGTACGGACAAAAATGGTTACGGTTATGGTTATTATGCCCACGAAAGAAAATCTAGGGAGCTGAATATTTGTGAAATAGCCTCGATAGAAATAGAAGCTCACCTTCGTTTCGTTCGTGTTTTTTTTCTTTGAAAAGGGCATGCGGCAAAATACTTATAAGAAGAGTAAACGATACTAACGATAATAATGGCATTTTTCACCTGGTTTCGTGTTCGTCACGAACCGTCATGCATAAAAGAAAAGTTTATTTTAAAGCGTGTTGTTGAAAAACTCAAAGTTGCGATGACCTGAGTGACCAAGAAATGACATTTTTGGTGATTACTTTAGATTTCCTTCGTACCCATGTCTTTGCAGTAAAAGACCATGCATGTCATGGCATGGCAGACTGTGGCTAATGCACATTGTCAAATCAACTAAAAATGTAGGAAATTAGGTGGGTAATGCCTCTTTGCCTGTCCCTCCGCCCGACGTGTTTAAACATGCCACATTTTGAGCTGAACTGATATAAAAGCAAAGAAAAGACTTTGTATGCATAAGCCGAGCTAGATAAAAATTTCACTGGTCGCTTCGGTCGGCTCGCTGTAAATAGCCAAGTGGAGTGAAGAAGGTTTGCGGGCAATTTAATGGGCTCTGAACAACAAGCGTTGTAGCGTATGTAGTTAAGTCTACCTATCTAACCTGATCCTGACTGACTCAGTGACTGACTGAATGAGCAGAGTGTTGCACAAACAAAAGATGTAATGTAGGAAAGGAAATGTCCTCAAGTAAGTATCCAATATGCTCAACTTACCACATTTGTATCTGAGTCAACTCACAATATTTACTTCGGTGATGCGATGCGATGATGATAAACGATGGATGAAGCACTTGCTGCTCGTGAGTGTGGAGATGCAGATGTTGTTACTTTCCGTGGCTCAAGTTGTTGCTCACTCCACTTTATTACTCGCTTTCTCACTAATGTTGAGCAAAGTGTAAGAATTTGTGAGTGGAAGCAGAGAAGCTTCTTTTCACGAATTATATGCCAAGTTAAGGAACGAGATATGTTCCAGTTGCATTTCTCACTTCGTACTGCTAACAACATCGGCACGCAGCTCTCTGCTCTGAGCTGTTGCTAGTGTTTTGTGAAAGAAAAATTGGACGTTATTAAGTTACTTGCATTATTACATGCAGAGTGTCAAGTAGTGCTTTACATTGCTTGTACCAGTGTCAGTATTTAAGGTATATCTTAAACAAATAACTGAACCTTATTCTCTTGCCTTCTATAACAAAATTCAGAGTGAGTGGAGAGAGTTGAAAACTATCAAAGAATTGTTTGCTAGCTGGGTCATCATCATCGACAACAGTGGTCTTTGTTATTATTACAATTTCAATAATGATGCTTTCTTAAAGAAAACTGTTTCATTTCATACACTGAAAATGGGTTTGTGTCAGTGTTACAACACTTCTGGAAATGAACGAAGCTGATACGAGCATAAGGTAACGTTTTTGTCCAAGGCACCCCAATTCATCTTTTGTTTGCTTTTTCACGCTCAAAAGTGTCTCATTCATCGAGATTTCCGGTCCGGCCAGACAAGGAAAATCACCCCTGACGTTTTTCTAAGAAAATTTGGTACAACCACGTTGAACAAACTCTCCGATCTCATGTGATAAAGAAAGGAAAAGAATTTGTCTTCAATCTGAACAGTTGACGTCGGCTGAAAGTTTGCGCGAACCATGTGCAAAATATAATCGAGGACAGAGTTCAGTTTGTCTGAAATGTTTTTGGTGTTTAGAAACTCATTTACGTTGTGACTTTTAAACACTTTGAAAATAAGCTTGTCGCAATACTAGCAAACCGTCATTGTGTATTTGTATTGACTCTGAAGAGTTTCCCGGACTTTTTTTGTTTTCTGACGGATTGATTAATAACAGGAAGCAATCATTTCTCTAAAAAAAATTGGAAAGGTAGGATAATGAAACAAAGACGAGTTGAGAGACTACAAAAATTCTATCCCTGGAAAAGTAGTAATCAATCGAATCCCGTCGATTGTTGATGGTGTTGAGTAAAATTACGTGTTGAGTAAACTGGTGTAGCTGTCGGTGTCCAGAAATAAGACTGTTGTGTGTGAAGAAGGGGTGAATGATTATTACGATTATCATGTGAAAAATGAGGGATCATCCCTTATTTTGCTCCAGGGATGTGTTAACGAGCATCCTGAACGCAGTTTTTCATATACTTGTGAACAAAAAAGGAAAAGGAGGGAGAGCGGAGTGAGTGATTGTGTGTACGAGGAAGACACTTGTTGCGTCTGCTTGCACATCATCAACATAATTCAAGGTAATTTTAGAGATCCAGAGTAGCAACTCTACTCTTTCATTTAGTTCAGTTCTAGTTCTAGTCTTTCCCTGGAGATTTTGATACATTGTATTAAGCCAACACATTAATGTGTCTGCCTTGTTTTCAAAAAGTAGCCGCTTCGTGGAATTATGACTTTTAAAAGAGGAAAGATGAAAGAGTATAAAAATACAAATTCATCAGTTTTTTCTGCTTTCTACTGTCACATTATCTTTAATGACTGAGTGTGTTATGGGTTAGTTATGATTATTGTATAATATCCTCTACTAATCCAGGCGATATACGCAATATAACAACGATTTCACTTGAAGTGATCATTAGTCATGAAAAATCGTAGTTACAATTATTTTTATTGCTCTCATATAATCAGTAATGTAGTCATTCATATACAGGATGGATGGGAGTCTCATTCACACATGATTCACATTTTGTTCATCAATCATAGCTTAATATAACATTTACGATTGTAATGATTTTCTCTCGATTCGATAGAAGAAAAAGGGTCACATGAAAATTACTACTGTGTTGTGGTTTCGTCGCGCCAGCATGAGCTCATTTTTTGGTTGACCATCATCATGATTACCTGTTATTATTATAACTTACACAATACGTCAAAGAAATCTCTGTGCAACTGTTTATG
>VYYJ01002704.1:0-19950 GCA_021029165.1 Cyphoderus albinus | reverse complement strand
AATCTTACAACAAGCATTTTTCATCAACGGAAGAGCAACAAGTAAAATATCCCGCATTATTGTCCTTCTTGTCCACCTTCGAGCAATCAACTTTTGTCTTCAACTCCCTTTTTCTCTACTAACTTGGTATGAAATGAACGCAAACACCCCAAATCATTTATTCAGATGTACTAAACACCGCATCAAAAAAGCAACGATCTCTCACTCTTCAAAGATTTAGTCTTGATCGTCACCATTCCAATCAAAATCTTACCACGCCGCCAACAAATACATTTTCATATCATTTTCTTTTGAAAGAGATAAGTAACCGACAGTATTATTGCCGTCTTAAGAAAACATAAACAGAAAGAATTTCAACTTATCATCATCATCAGCAGCAACAGCTCCAGCAGCTCGATTTCATCGTACAGAAAGACGAGTGAGACCAGACCCAGACAAAGATGAGCTACTACGCAAACATAATGAAAAAACGATGTAAAAGATGAGTCGGTATGTACATTACGCACTATTATTTTTAAAAAGGCCAAAAGGCGTTTGTTTAGTTGGAGTTGGAGCATAGTGACTGGTTCAGGCACACTGAGAAAAGTTAATGTACGCATCCGTATGAAAGAGAGTCAAAGTGAGTTTAAGTTTAAGTAGCTTGAGATAGAGATTATGATTTTTTCTTTACAACAACGTCTCATCACTTTCAAGTGGCATCGCTGTGAGATAGAAATGCTGCAATATGATGTGCGTGTGCAGTGGGCTCATGAAAATCTTTGTTGTGGATGGTTTCAAAATGTTTGAAAGAGGAAAAGAAACATTCAATTCAAAATGTACTGCTCCACGCAGGTACACATCTGTAACTACGTATCCACGGATGGATAAATAGATAGATAGAAAAGGAGAATGAGGAATAATTTACATATTCACTTTTGGCTGTTGTTGCGTTTTTAAATGTGTGTGTGGGATGGGAATACCGGTCGGTCGAATTGGTAAATAGTGAGTGTTGGTGCGTAATGTTATGTATGCACACAACTCGCACGTCTTCATCTCATCGCAATTCTCATGAGGAGATATTTTTGAACAGGGAAAGGGGCTGAATTTTTTTGAGAGAATAAAAAAATGAGTGCAGTGCGTAAGTAAATTTATCTTTAAATGCGTTGGTTGTACTTATGGAGGCGATCTCAACTTTGTTATAAGTTGTTGCCCTCTCTCTCTCCTGCCTCTTCAGAAAGGGGTGATATCCGACTGTATCATGTGAGAGAAGTGACGAGGGTGATATTGTGTATAGTGAAGTAGAGAATCCTCCGCCTCATCAACAGCAACAGATCCCGCCCAGCACACGTTCCTCACTTCCTCTTCTCTGCCAGCTCCACGTGTGAATCCACGACCTTCGACCTCAAACTCGAATCTCTGTCACTGTACTCTTTCTCTCTCCTTCTATTTATATTCATATATGTAACTCTCTATTACGCACCACGCACTTTATACTTTGGTATTTTGTTATTATTACGAGATGAAGTAGTAATAGGAATAATAACACAGAAATAGATAATCTGGTTCCCAGAGAGCTATGCCCGACAAGTCAGTATTGACGATGACGCCGTCGCCGCAACACCATCATATCAAAAGAGTGCGTAAGAAGTATTAAATGAGTATAAAAAGACGTGTGCATCTATAGGTGCATTTAGCTTTTTATATTCCACATAATATCCTTAAGCTAAACAACGTTATTGCTCTTGATGGTGATGATGATGATGATGATGATGAAGGCGATGACTCTTTTCACGCAGTTTATTACACACACAACATAAACATATGCACAAAAACAGAATATTATTATTATGCGTAATGTTTATATGTAATCTTTGTGTGTACAAGAAATCTGGTTTCTCGTCTCTGGTTTACTCAAAGCAGCACAACAATCCTTAGAGTTAGTATGCTTTTGATTAGCTTTTATCATAATCGTCAGTCGACAAGAAGATGAGAAGCCTGCTGATGCTGGCCCGCTATTATACTATTACATGGCCTGGCCACTCATTTTCTCTCTGTCTGTCCTTTTGTTGCTGTGTGGGTAAAGGAGCTTTAACACTACGCTTTTTATTTAGAACACGCACTTTTTATGATCTAGTCAAGCCATCCTGATGTCCAAAAGAGATTTCGATGTATCTCTCGACTCAAGTCATGCAGTCATGTTGTCCATATTCGCACATAAATAATTGGATAAAATCAGAGAAAGAGAGCAGAGTGCGACAGAAAAGTCAAAGAGGGGAGAACGGATAGGAAAGGAACGAGCAAAGTTTAGCAATGACTTGGTAGCTTTCATAAGGAAATGATACGATGATACCAAATTTTTTATGCGTGCTCACGCATATTGCAGTAAAAAGGGATAAGAAAATATAAATTGTTATTGATGTTGTTTACTCGGATTTTATGGCTTTTTAGCGACAAGTGCTTATATTTGATTTAATATGTTTCACTACATTGCCCTGAAAGTGCTTTACGCCTCTCTTCCTATGTGACCATTTTGTGATATTGTGTTGTTTGGTGTCAGTTGTTGAAAGCTGTTCTCATTACTGTAATCTTATTACTCCCTCATATCGCCTTTCCTACTTTCTCAAGCAATCTTAACCGAGCATAAAAGAGAATGAAGGAAAAGCAGAATGTAATAAAAATAGATTAATATAATTAATACTTTGCTAACAGAACATTGCCTGGAAGAACCAAACCATAAAAAGATTACTTCAAATCTTAATAACTGGACATATGTGTAAAAACTTGATTTTGGCACAGCACGAAACATTTTATTTATGCTGCAATAATTGGCAAATAAAACATTTTCACACAGTCATACTGTCATATGTCAGAGATACATAACGGATTTCTTGCAAAAAGCGAGTTATGAATTTTATATAAGTGTTCAAACCATTTCAACGTGTCAAATTTTATTATCCATAAATAATACCAAACCAAGGATCCATTACTGTTTTTATGACACTTTATTATTGATTGCTCAGTCAATAATATCTGAAAAACTTTCCAACCCATAAACAAAATGCTTAAGCTATAAATTTCCCCTGAAAATTTATGTACGTGACATTGTCAGTGGTTCAAGGGGAAAAGGAGAGTAGAACAATTTCTATTTTAGATTTCATTTGATATGCCATTTTGAAGTAGTGCAATATTTACGCAAAACAATGGGTTCACGAAGTATGAAAATTTTACAGAGCGATTTGTTCAAACGAAAGTGCGTGAGTGCGTAAGAACCCGCTGTAAGAAGGAAAGGATGAAGAATTTCATCATCAATTATCATTGTCTCAATAATAAAAATTGTAGGCATATAAAAAAGTAAGGTGTGCAGGAGGAATGCATCAACTGAACGGACATACATATAAAAAATGTTACGAATGAATAGAGTTGGACAGTTGAGTTGCAGTATAACAATTAAAGCTTTAAGCAAAAAGCATTGATATTGCTTCGCTTCATTCAATCAGCAACCAGCTCACGCTCTTTTCAACGGCAACAGCAACAACGCCAATAGGAGGTGTGTGTAACTATCGAGCAAACTAATCTGAATAATAAAATAATAATCGTGAAATGGTACAGGTATACTTGCATACAGTCATCAAATCATAATAAAATAGAATGCAAGAAAGAAGGCATCTACACAACATGGAGAAGAGATGCGTGTGTACAGAGTACACTATCTCGACTAGCTTAGCCTTGACTAAGGTTAAGTTGGACGTAGAGAGAAAGAAAATGGTTATTAATATACTCTATATAGCTATTCACAGTATGCAATTTGGATGCATGTGCGTGTGTTTATTGCGTAAGTACCTGTACCTGTTCACCTGCGTGTGCTTGTCTGTCTTTTTTCTATCTACCTTTGGAATGAAAACAATAACGAAGCATCAACCCAGCAGAAAACCCAAACGGCCAAACGCTTGAGAACAGGTTTTGAGTTGAGCGAGCTTGGCAGGCAGAGGCAGTGTATAAATTATTCATGCAGAGCAGTGTACGCACTTTTTCATACATTCTCTCGCTTCACTCAAGAATTGAACTGGTGTGCAGTGAGTGTGAGTTGTACAAACATGGTTAACCTAGCCAAAGCGCCATATTGCATTCTTCTGGTTTTTGCGTTGGGAAAGAGAACTGCTTTCATCACTCATGCAATTGCTGTACTCTTTCTGTTGTGTACGGAGATGTGTCATGTCAAATCATATTCCAAAAAGGCTTGCTCAACGTTCATGGATGGAAGTCATGACTCTTATGAAATTGATGTTGATGGACTTTATCAACACAAAAGCCATTTATGTTCCAAAAATAAATGTGCAAATGAGCAGATTTGAAGAGTTCCATTATTTTGGAGCATGATTACATACGTTGGTTGGCAGTGTGTGTGCTGCTCACGCAACATTTTTCAATTCGAGATAAAAAATAATGTAAAAAATGTAACAAATATAGCACAGCATCTCTTCTGGTTTGAATGATCCACATAGAACAGAGATGCAGTCAAATTTTCGTTTAAAAATTAATAAATAAATTGTAGCAAACAACCCGTTGACTCTGGCTGGGGTTAGCTTGGATCGGGTTAATGTTTTACTGTTACAAAGCTACGTTTGCTTTTGCACGCACGCACCACGCACACACAAAATAAAGATCAACGAGGTCATTACGCTCTTGCTCCGCTTAAATATTCAGATAAACGACGAAACAAGTCTGTAAAAAAGTGCGTGTGTGTTGTACTGTTATTGCAGGATTATTGTAGCTGCTGAGAAATGTATACAACCGTTTCATTAGAATGATGAATATTATAAACATTGTAGGCTCGACTACGCTTAAAGACTTTCCTTCGCATTTTGCCCAAAAGAAGAGAGAGAGGCACAGAAAAGAAAGCAAGCACAAGCTTAAAAATGGTGGGGACAAGAGACAAGACCAAAGTTTTACCTCAAGTCATTTAAATACGCAATTTTTATTTATTATGCCTGTCATAAATAATCAACTTCGTTCTTACCTTTGCCAAGTCAAATTTTCTTTCGACTGGCTTTGGCTGTAGGCTTGTTGAGCTGATTACAGATTTAAGCCTTAACAGCAAGTTTCATATTCGCATTTCATTTAACCCTTAAGACCGGTCAGCGCAAGTCTTATTATAATGCGTAATGCGCACACTCTCGACATCCATTGTTTGATGATGATGAGAAGCCGGAAAACCTTTGTTGAAACTGAAGTTGTTCTAAGCCCTTTCTTTATCAGTCATCCATATTAATAAGGCATGTACCTACGCACTTTTTACACATTTTCATACATTGGATGATGAGACGGCGGTTTCTGTATTTACACTTTGGTAATCTTCCATTGCATCCGCAACAATCGGCGTTCTCAGTAAACTTACTAGCAGAAAAAGAAGGACGCAGCAGATTTCATTGTTGTGGGTATCCGCTTGGTTAAGTATTATGCGTGCAAGAGTGCGTAGGTTCTGGCTACGCATTGCGCCACTTAAATCTTGCAGAACCTGAAAAACGACGTTTGTTAAGGAATGATAGCAAGTCAAGTGAGTCGAGTGATACTGGCATAAACTAGCCTGAGGCACGCTTGACTTTGAATTAAAAAATATCGCTGTTGGAAGGGAAGGTCTTCCCATCAGCGTCCGCAGACAATGTTAATGATCATGGTGCTGGTGGTAATGAAGTTAAGGAAGTAGTAGGTCCTCTTCTTCTTCTTCTCTCTCTCACGCACTATGCGTAATATTCATAACATTGGATGCAGTGCGTGTACGCACTGTATACACTCAGACTACCTGTTCTCAATTAACCTTGACTAAGGGATTTTTTGACTGCGATATCATTGTAAATCATTCGGAAATCTGTCTGTTTAGCCTTATCCTTTTTAAAAAGTTCATTATCAAAATTAGAGGTTATTATTTGATGATTATTTTATTTTTTGAGCATGTTTAATGATTGACTAACCAGGAGAAGCTGACGATGGATTAAACCATTAAAGTCTTGCCGCTGATGTTAATCATTCGTCTTCAATGAGCATCGTGGTATTGAAATGAAAGTCAAAGTCAAAACCACTACATCCTTCTTCGATAAACAAGAAATTATTCTGTTTGAATTGTTGCACCAATAATATTTATTTATTTTATCAATAAACCTTGCGTCTACTGCTTTTGTTCTTCCTTATCAATAATTCACTGGCAAACAATGAGCCACTGCAATGAATCTTCTTTCTCTAATATTTTAATAATAAATTGCTCTTTTGATCAATCAATGCAGCGCTCCAAAGTGTAGTTCATGAACCACGCCTTGTGTCATGCATGTCAATTAAAGAAATGAAGAAGACGGTGTAGTTCGAATTTCCTTTCAAGGTCATACTTTCTTAATATCTCACGGTGCGTAAGATCTTGAAATTGTTGTTTTTGGAGTTTAAGGAGTTTCTCTTGACCCTTGGGAGTTTTACCTCAAGGAACGGATGCACAAATCTAAGACACTTGATATGAACTTCGGAGGTGGACTACTTTTATGCGTTTTCTTGGAAGGAATTATTTTGTGAAAGCTGATACAAATTTGCATGTGGCATTTTCTTAAAATTTTGCATGTGACATTTTCGGACTTGGCTCCGATTCTTGTTTATTTGCATCTTGCAGAGAAGCACAAAGAGGAAGTAGCAAGTTTGAGCATGCTGGTTTAATCTATAGTGCAAGAATGGAAAGTATTATCTGCCATACGTAAATATATAATACGATTTAAATATTTAGAAAGTGTAGGACGGGAGAAAGTTCAGTCACATACCTATTTAAAATTACGATGAAGTGTGCCCCCAATAAATAATATCTATTTTATTAAATATTGCAGTCTATCATTTAACCGTGACCATGATAATGCATGACTTTGTTTTCCAATAAGTTAGTAGTCCACCAAATTAGTCTATGAGAAGTGGACGTAACAATAATGCGTAGCGAGCGAGTTTTTTCAAGTTCAACAATCATGCACTGTCCATGAAAATGTAATCATTGTGCGTGTGCCACAACGGAAGGTTCTTTATAAGCAAAGCAGATTATACCTTATTATAAGAAAATATTATTCTTCTACGATGAAACAAAACCAAAAAGACAGATTTTGGAGTTTAACCTTTACCTTGCCCCTTAGCTAATGAAACTTACTGAAAACGGAATCAGCTAAGATGCATTGGAAGACGGAAATAGACTCATTCTCAATGTAGTAGGTAGTTTATGAGTACAAAGTCTGGCAGAGAACATACGGAAGATACGGAAGGAAGGTTTCTATTGTTCAGACAAGACGAGCAAACCACCTTGCGTCACTTGTCTCTATAAGGCATATAGAAGACTTTATATAACAATGTATCATACCATAAGTCTGTAAGTCTTATACTCTTTTCTTTTCCTCCTACACTGTAGCCTATGGTTTTTAGGTGACCTTGTCATCTGTAATTCGCCAGCACGTGCGACGTACACCCTTTCTTCCAATTCCCTACTTCATTCCCATTCTCCAGACATTCGCGTCAGCATGGAAAACTATGGGAAAATAAGGCTATTGGGGGAAAGTTAGGAATGGGGCGGCGATGTATATTTGTGTGAAAGGAAAATCTACAATTGCTGAAAGTCCATTACAATAATGACTTCACGGACTTCAATGTCTGTCATCTTCTCAACCAACTTCGTAGTTGATTACAATTGTTGATATTCAATTGTAGTTGATATTCTTTCCCTTTGTGCACACTTAATTTTGGAGAATTGGATAGGAAAAAGTAATCATACTGCTTGTTATTGACGGGAAATGGGCGAGGTGTCAAATTGACACGTATTTGTCAGTCAAATTGGTGAGCGGTTCATTTCCGTCAACACAAAAGTAATTTTATTCAATCATCAATGCAATGAAGCCGAAGTTGTTTCAAAATGTGGCGCAAAAGAATCACATCCAAAAACCTGGATACTTCCATCAACAGTCTCATTTGCGGTGAGATTAACAAGGTCAGTCAAAATACCAGTGCAGCCTACGCTGAAGTCTACGTCAGAGAAGTGATTTATCGAGCAAAGGCAACATTTTAAGCTAGTGCGTTTTTATTCCCAATTTTAATCCACTTCCTGTCAGTAGAGACACTCATTTCACCTTATTATGCAAACTACTAATGAAACTTGAAGTGAAATCAGGCAGAAAGAGAAAGGATCTCGCTATTGCTCGGATGGAACAGGTGATGTCAGGTGACATTGGAGATATTGCAATCCTTTTCCGGGGTTTTTCCGGGCATGTTTGGTTACTCTTTGTAAATCAATAATGACGGCCGTCAAATCAAAATGAGTTACACGAGTGGGATCTGGTGTTGTAATTTTAGTATTTGAATATTATGGCCTCCAAATCAAGGCCTACCGAAAACTGGAAAAATGTTAAGGTGACCTTCTTATTATAGGTAGACACTGCTTGCCTGACATGCCTTCAGAGAAATTGCTCGGGGTTTTTTATTACGGAGGTGAATTCATCATGCATGGTTTTAAACTTTATGTCTGACGGAAGTCCCACGAGGTAGCACAAGGAAATGTAACGCTCCATAAATTTCACCGTCAGTGAAAGTTTATAGTTCACTTAATTGTAAAAGAAAGACTGGGATAAGAATGTAATCTGTAAAACAAAAGGAAAGGAAGTTAAGGAAAAGGAATTCGAGTATGACTAAATTTGAAAATTATTAATAATAGGAGTAGAATGGCATTGAAGAGAATAGGGTACGTAATTTGTTTGAAACACATACATGCGCCTCTTCCTGACAGCTTAAACCAAAGTGAATTTTTTATCAAGGCGAAAGCGGGTATCAGAGTGGCTTGGCAGGTTTGCGTCACAGTAAATAAACTGACAACAAAATGCCTCTAATAAAGGGGAGTATTTCCTTCCCAAATATTCACATTCAGTACAATGATGGATAAACTATGAAGGTTTAAAAAAAGTTTTGAATAAATAATAGTGTTTTTCTAGGATTTGCATAATTTCAAGGGAGACTTTACAGGTATTTCTCAAGGCTTTCTTTCTTTCAAAGATGCCTTTATCTTTTAATGCGCAACCCTACTTAAATCCGGAGCTTGTTGCATGTTTCTCGTTGACGTCGGCATAAATTATGCAGAATGTCAGGAAAAACATTTTGGAGGCTGCATTCTCTCAAACTGAAGCCGCTTCACTCTATTTTTGTGAGAATCACTGTCAATTTGATTAAGGTACGACGCGACAAATGTGGTTTGTCGCTATCTTGCTCTTTGTCACTCGAATTGTTTGTCCGCCTCAGTTTCTTTACCAAGAATGACAAACATGATTGCATAATGTAGACAAATTGTGCGCAATAAAATGTTACAAAGAATATAAACAGTATAATGATATGATGATATGATGATATGATGATGAGAGAAATAAAAATACTCATCTTAGTTTTCACCAAATAAATCCTGAACAACCACGTCTTTGAATCTAGTTTAGTCTAGTTCAAGTTTATATCAAAACAACGAATGTGAAATGTCTTATGTTTGAAATTATATTTTCATGTGAATTTTAACCAGAAAAATGATCCCCAGAAAATGCCAAATTATTTATTTCCACAAAAACAAACGATTATAGGTAGGTAAGTTAGCTTCCAGCAACAAGTCTGATCCATTGAAGGTAATCTTTTCGGGAGGATTTTTCAAAATGATTTTACTCGCCCTGGATGAATTTGCCAGCAAAGAGCATGTTATTTTTATTGTAATTATGAGTATTATTTTCGTACATTTTCCTCATTTACTGTATTGATCTTGCTGCTTCGTTGAACAGTAAGGGATAATGCTTAAAGAAGTAGGCGAGCCTTTCAGAGATTATAGAAACACAGCCACAGAAAACCATCATGGCTACATTGACTTCAGATGAATTCTTGCTTTTCCATCAAACTTAGGTACTTTTTGTCGCTATGTCTGTGGGAATGCAAGGTGATCGCTAGACGCTGCTAGCTGGCTGGCTGGAAACTCGTTATAACACTTAGGTATTCTTGATATATTTATGGAGAATCATATAGGTTCCATAATAAAACCAGTCGCGGTACAGAGCTTCTTTGCAATAGTAGTGCACTCCGTGTAGGTCGATATACCGTACACGTGGAGTCCTTGAGCCCGGCTTGGCTTGGCCTGTTTTTTGTGTTTTTTTTTATTTTTCACTCTCAGAACGTTCTCGGTTTCGCTTTGCATACTGAACGCCTTTTCTGTTTCATTCCGTGCAATGCTAACAACAAAAAGTCATCTTCATTCGCTTGTGGCTATGCAAGACAGATCATGGATACATCTAAAAAAGCTAAATAACTATCTCCACCGGAGATGAAGAGGAATTATTGTGTTTCTGCTGAATAATAAAAAAGTAACTAGGTTTGGACTAAAGACGCCAGGATGTGGTGATTGTGAAATGGATGTGGCACCCCATTATTTTATCATTTTGTAAAAAAATGTCTTTCCGAAATTAAACGTAAAAATTTTACTCCGCACTAGTATACGTTTACTTAATTTATCATCTTCATCAACGACACACAAACTTACAGTTACAGACAATTACCCAGATTACTACTTAATGAATATGAAGTAGGTATTAGTTTAGTTATGATGCAATTTGACATAGTCATCTGAAATTAATTAATAACAAGGGATTGAATAATAATAACAAAACAAACCAACCCTGCTTTCTGTGGTTACATTTATTCAATCGAAGCGGATTTAATTAGCCATTTATTTGTTCTTAGCAAGCGAAATAATGGGTATTATATAAACAACGAAAGCACTGGGGCTAGGACACATATGGAGTGCGTGTACGCACACTCTCTCCTTTTACCTTGTGTTGTATGCAACCTACTTTTTAATCCCAATTGGAACATGTTATTTTTATTACAAGACGAACAGTGGCTTGGTTAGCAAACATTTTTGCACGAGGCAAAAAAGTAATAAAAATAATGGCGCGATGTGATATGACGATGAAAATGATCCAGAAGTAGGTAGAGATGTAAGCAGTAGGCATGAAAAGGAAGCAGAAAGGAGAAGTGTGTGAGGAAGGACGTTGGTATGAAAATACAAGGACTTTATACGCACAGGCTATGATGCGCAATATGAGTATACAATGCGTGTGCGGAAAAACGAGAGCACAATGTAAATGCATGCGGTCATAAAAAAGTTCGGAAACAAGTGAAGTAGTCAAAGCAAATGGTCACCGTATACATTGGTTTTATATGGAACACGTAAGCTCAACTTTCTTTTTTCTAGGTCAATCGCTTTTCTCAGTGATCTCGCCCGCCGCGTGTACATTCCCCGCCGAATTGTGTGTATGGAGGATGGAGCCACAACGTAACACACTTTCTCGGGATGCGTTATGCGTACAAGAGCGAACGTGTGAGGAGGCTCAAGTCGTAGCTTCTTTTTATCTCCGGCTCTCTCTTTCCCTCTCTGCTGATTTTATTCCATCTGGACGAGTGCCAAAAAGGAAAGAGAAGTAGAGTGGAATGCGTGAGTGTGTTTGGAAAAGGGGTAAATGGGAATTACACACCATGTCTAAAAGTGACCAAACAAGATTACTCGTAAAAATAAGTATTCTGACATGACATGAAAAATGTATAAAAAAGACTTGGGCAGCAGGGAGTTTCATATTCGTGATGATACAATATCCAAAATGTATTAAAGTTTATTAATGGCTTTCACTCTCATTTCTTTGGTCGGGGTAATGAGCGAATCCATTTGTTTTATGCTGTCATGTCATCGCCACACGAACCTCGCCATCAAAGTAGGTCTGCTTCGGTGTTAAAAGGATGAAAGTAATATTCCTTTTTATATATTTCACGCGCCTGTGAGACAAACAGCGACAGATAAATAGGTTACACGCAGTAGTCAGTAAAACATTGTCGGGAAAATAGTGTCAAATGAAATGACCAACGTTGACTTTTCTGGTTGAGCGGACGTCCTCTCTTTCTAATAATATCTTCCCACTGCCCAAGTCAGTGGCATTTATTCCAGTTGAACTCACAGGGAATTCGTAATGAGACTGAATCCTTTGAGAAGCAATGATATTGAGTTTCTTGGTCTTGTTCCTGAGAAACAAAGAAATAAGACGTCTCGCAATGACGATGTCAAAATGAAAGTCGCTTTATTCATGTTGATTTCTTTGAAGATAAACTCAACGCGTTATTAAACCAATTACGTCAGAATAACATCAGGTAACAAAAGCTGAGACGAATTCTGGAAGTGACTTGACATGGACACTAATGGCGATGATAAGCATTATCATTTCATCTTCTGTATTTTATCGTTGACGATTCCATCTTCAAAGGAGGAAAACAAGAGAAACAAAAGAAGTGGTTTGCTGGGGTACGTGACTCCACTGTCAATATCATGATTTATTGCGTGACCAAAGGTGTTAGTCTGGCAGCTGTGTAAAATGAAATCGAAAGAGATTTGAGGCAAAGGGAACTCCTTCAAAGCAAATAAAGTGTAGCAATAATGTCAATGATGATGTTAATGATGATGAGACCAAGACAAAAAGGCAACGCAAGGAGAGATAAGCATCGAAAATATGATTGTTGTGACTTCACTAACTGCAACAAACTTTTTAACGGTACCTGTTTTTCTGATCTGATTATTATGTGAATGTCAATTGACATAAAGGAAAAAAGCTACCCACACAACGACATAAATTTCGCTTTGGTGTTATCGATAGATAAAATAATTGAGTTATGTGTACCGTAATTCAATTTGAAAAACAAGAGAGAAAATGATTTGTTAATTTCTAGATTGCTCACGCCGATTAAGCAAAGCACGAAATTGTGAGTAATGCTAATCGTATCATTCTTGGGCAGGGGCAAGATAAAACTCTTGTATGTTCACGCACAAAATTGTAATAAAAAGTAAGAGAATCAAGTTACGGTGTGCGTATTCTGACTGCGAATAATAACAGTATTTGAGGGAGTACTATAATACAAAAGACAAAGATTATTGTATAAAAGTGAGCAATAAAAATTTGTTTGAAGCTCTCCTTCGAGCGGATCTCTTCCTCATTTCGTACACGTGTGAATGTCATCTGATCCATTTTACACAGTTTCTCTCAAATAATCTATGACGTCTTTTTGCAACCAGTAAGCCAATATCGCTTTAAGCTTCACTTGTTTTTAATATTTGACGTTAAATGATGCGTTGATTATAATTGTCTGTGTAAATTCATAGAAGAACAGGTAAATGAGAATAACATTGATCTTGCTCCTTTATCTTAGCCTGAAATTACTGACATTGAAAGAACTGTAGAGTTAACAGAGAAATTTTTGAGTGGCACTCTTCCTCTAGACCGTGCAAAGTTAATTTATATCAAGTTTAACTTTATGATGATTATGGTGATTCACTGACGACCTTGAATGAGTCCATCCGCAATGCGTATGAAAATGTGCGTATCCATCATTCATCATGATCTCAGTAGCTTTCTTGCACGCAATACTGGCAAGTGGCAGTGGCAGTAAGTAAAATGCGTACCTTGCCTTGTTGGTTACGATATGCTTAGACGTACAAATCAAAGACTACAATAGATATTGAACAATGTTAAGCCCTGTTAATGATTGTGTTGACCGGATGTTGGCAGCCAGTCGCTATCAAGAAACAGAAATTGAAATTAACATTAACAGCGAACTTTTTCTCACCTCTAAACAATGCTTCGATAGGTTTTCCATTTTATTTGTGAGGGGAAGAGAGATTCACAATGTCAATGTTCTAGGTTGTTTCCTAATATTTAATATTTAATCATTTCCTGTGTTGTAGATCAAGCTAGAATTGCGCGTGTACGCATGATGCTGAAAGGTCCTCGTGTAAACGTTTCATTCATTCGCTATTTTTTTGGATGGAACTTCGTCCTTTAGAGGAGAACTTGGGACAATGCATTGTACGCGGCAGGTATCCTTCATGTATTTCCAATTTATCAATGCCACGTATATTAATAGTGTGTTGAAAGCAATGGAGAACTGAAACTGAATGGAGTGGATGGAACACGAGGAGCTGCGGCCCGTGCGAGCCTGTAACCTTCTAGCATCCAGCCAGCCAGAAAGATGCACATTATTGTACAACGTGTCTTCCAACTTTCACTCTCATGGTCCACAAAAAACCATACAGCAAGGGTGAAGGAGGCGAAACGAGCCAACATTCGTCCTTGATTCTTAATAAAAGAAGGGCGAGGTGAAATATTATCGAATGGATGGAGATTGGAGAAAACTCCTGTTTCTTTCTTATTAACAGGTCTACTATACCCTTCAAGCAACCTTCAGAACTTAACACTGTGTACGTTATTTGCTCGGGGGAATATGGGTAATGCTAATTGTGAAGACATTTTTACTTTTTAAACATACCTATTAATGTGCAAATTCTAAAAAAGAAACTTTAATTTTGGAAATTGGGTTAACGACTGCGCTTCCAAGCCCTTCCCTACCTTACATAACGATGACCACCACAACAGGCATTTACCTAATTAGGAAAATTAAAATGTACATTGAGAAAAATGATTTGTTTATTTACTAGCCAGTTGAAAACGACTTTATTATAATATAGCGAGTAATCGTGAGCAACACTGTAAAGTGGTCCATTATTTGTTGATGAGAGGAGAATAATAGAGGAAAAAATTAGTTTACATTTTATGATGATTGTATTATTGCGTATTATATTACGCATCGGCGATGACGATTGTGTTGATGATGATGATTTTTAGTTGCCACTCATACTATCATCACATTCATTCATCGCACTGTCACACGGACACATTAACGCGACGTCAGGTCGAGAAAAATGTGTTTGTTCCTTTTGTGACCCCCACGTAAATTTATGGAGACAGGTCTTGTTGTAATTGCTTTTATGGTGGTTAAGATTTTTTGGAAGATGCTTTCCATTTACATGGTATTATTATATTCGCCTTGCTTTACATAATCAAGTTATTACACGGTTCATTAGAACGAAAGTGCATCACACGTTCTATTGTTGTCTTTTTTCTTTGGTGTTGTAAGTAGTAAAAGCGTGTGTGGTTTTTCAGATTTTATTGGGTAGATTTGGGGTCTGTATGGTGGAGGTTGTACTGGTTGTAGGTGGCTGTGGTCAATAGTCAATGTTAATTCGATACTTTAGGGACAATTTTGCAAATTTGGTATAAAGTTCCATTTCAAGAGCAAAGTTGGACACGAGGCGTATCGGAACGTTGCGCTTTGGTACTGTTTCATCAAATGATTGAAGAAACGTTAATTAAGTTGCAATTAACAAGATCCCTTAAGCCTTTTTGAGTTACGAATTCCTCCGTATGAAATTAATAGCTTCGCTGACTGTTTGGCATGTGGCATGCGCACACACTTGACCTTTGATCTGAGTCTGACTGACTGGTCGTGAATGATTCGTTGACAAGATGCCATCTTTGAACATGTAATTATTTTGCTGAACCCTTCTAATTACAATCGGAGTAATTATTTTGATTTGTTCGTGTCCACTACACGCACGATTCGACATTGCAGTCTTGTTTTTCAAAATTAATTTTTACCTCAAATTGCAAGTTTTAAATTAAAATTCCAAGTATTTTTAGCTGTCAGTGTCAATTTTAAATCAGTATGCCATGGTTTGTTACAAGCCACATTTTGTATGCATTTTAATGTGCATCACACCAATTCCACTTCGTACTATTTATTCCAACACAAGATGCTAATAAAATAAAATGTCAATTATAACATAAAATGTAATAGGCCCATCCCAATTTTTCCCGAAATAATTAGTTGCGTCGAACACAATAACAAGCAGCAAACTAAGGCAAGGTAAGTGAACTGATGTCGTTGAAATATTTATAAAGTTAATAGCATGTTAGAAAATTTTTATCATTAATATTTAATATCATTTCCACGCAGTATCATTTCCACATCCCGTATGTATTTGTTTGTTGCAAAATTAATCACTTCAGTACGTCTGCGTCCGTGAGAAAAAATAACGATGAATTTGAATAAACGGCAAAGTGTGAATTGGCAACGCCAAGGGGTGTAACTGGTTCTTTTTGCTGTAATTGTGATGCTGAAAAATCAACTAATTAAAGTGACTTTGACCCTGCCTCATCCTCCTACTCTTCGCCAAATGGAAAACATGATATGGGTACATTACATGTTGTGACAGATTGTGCGTAACGCACAGTGTAATGTCACGAAGTTTGCCTATGTAAATAAGTAAGCAAATAAAAATGTCTACGTGGCAGAAAACTGCAACCTGCAACCACTGAGCCAGTATAAAAGAAGCACGCACAATCATAAAAAGAAAACAGAATAATAAAAAATAATGTATTCACATAATATGTATGATATACGAGATTGTTTGAGGCGAAGTGTTATTGATAGCACTCAGTCAGCCAACTTATTTTTATGCTTGGATAATATGCCTGTGCGTAACGCGTACCTAAATTAATCTTTAGTAAAACAACCGGCATGTTGTTGAGCTCCTTGTTTACCCTGCCACGAGTTTGCTTTTGCCATTGAAAAAGTCAGATTTTTCAGATTTTTTACTTTTTGAGATTTTAACAAAAATCTGTTGAGCTCGCTCAGTTCTTCTTCCTACCAAATTTTCATAGACGATGATCAAGGTAGTAATTTATTTAATAGTGATGATAAGCATCACAATTCCAACTGACAGAAAGGTTTGTTAATGTACTTTTATCTGATTAAATTTGTTTAAGGTATTGCAATTGTTATGTTATGTAGCATGTTCTGGCAAAATAAAACAAAAGTTTTTACGCAAAAATTAAAAAGGGCAAAAAGTAATTTGTTAATTTGAAAAATGATTGCTAACATTTCTGGTTTACGCATCAAGCATTGCGTGCGTAAGTTTCTTTCTTGATGGATGATGTACCGTTCAAGGTGATAACATATTGCATTCTTACGCAATATTTGTCATTAAACGTTTACAATCAAAATTCAAAATCAACCTCAGTGTCTAGTGTAATGTTGATTAGAAAACATTCAGTTTGCATCTCATCAAATTATAATGAAACTGACCTTCTTTGTCTTAAGAATGGATCATTGGGATCTGTCTCTGATTATTAATGTCGTCGTATGTGGTTGTGGTGGTTTAGATTCCCCACGTCAAAATATTTCTTCTTTGCTTTAAATAATTAATGGTACGCATAGTACGCATTAAAAGAATCCAATGTAAAAGAAATCGAAGCAAGGCAACCATTTTTATGCCACCACTAAAAATTTAGTTACGCACAATTGAAATCAGTAATTGACCAAACAATAAAATCCGTTGGCACAAATATTTTATTGGGTCCAATAAAATCTTTCATTTTGTGACGAATTTCTGGTTTCTTTATGAAATAATTCAAAAGGGGAAAGTTTATGGTCATATCATGCTGAGACAATCTGGTCTAACGACGACTTCTAATTGACTACCTAGACTGGAAAGCCCATAAATCTTTCGCTATTACATACACGTGCCACGTTATAGATTTTGGTTGTGCAAAAATAAAAAATAAATACGCCTTTAAAAATTTAAATACTTCTTTCAAACTGCGATAAAAGTATGTAATTTCAGATTTTTTGTTGAAAGTTACGAATTTTAGTGCTATTTAGTCAGTGAAGGTTCTCCATGTAAAGTCTAGGCTGTATGCAGCTGTGTTGACTGCATCCTGCATCTCACAGCAAAAAGCGATAGCCTTGAAAACATGCGTAGAAATAATTGAAGTAAACTATTGTTTTCAATGGCTTATCACTCCAATTATGCAAATTGCACTAACAAAGAGAGCTCCTGGCTCCTCTAATCAAGCTATCTCGACTTGACAAAAGTCGTGCATCTGATAAATGTAAAGTAAGTAGGAATACATGTTCGTTTTACGCATTTACGCACTTTACCGCTGCTGCCAGATAAGCAACAAAATATTTTAAAACGCACAAAAGATTGATAATCGCTGCTAGAATAAGTAATTTGTTTTGTTTTTTTCAATGACGGTATTTTTCTCCATCTTTTTGATAACAACTAACAACCAAGTAATAACGATGATCATAAAAATCATAGCCATTCTAGTCAATGTGCCTTTTGTTTGACATATAATCAATCATCTTACTCTACTTGTCCTGTGATAATAAATTGTAATATGGTGAATGGTGAGTATCGGAAGGAAATGTGCTTTGAAAATTATCGCGTTGGTCAAAAATGTGTTTGCTCTCAAGGAGCCATAATTACTGAAATAATTGCTAATGATTGATTATAAACGGATGATTTGATCGCGAATGGTTGATCTTCTTGGCCTAATAAAGTTCACAATAATTTTCCTGCAGCGCGCATGCTTATTATGTGGACATTGTTCGACAATCTCATAACCATCGCATTTTTGCAAATACGAGGTCCATTAAAAATTTCAGGAGACTTAACAAATCTCAAGTCAATTAATATTGAGATATCTGCCACCTATTAGTAATTTCACATTCATGCTTTTTAATAACCTCACATTGTGAATACACGAAGTTGCTCAAGTGTGACACTCTAATTATGAGCTCTTCTACTAGATACAACATTAGCAATGAACTTATACTTCAAAAGCTTTACTGAGAAACTCCTATTGAGAAATGTTAGGTGCTAACTACTAAGAACTTGAAAAAATCATACGTAAGGAAAATATGCAGAGAAACTGGTAAGAAGTTTATAGACAGAGAAATAATAAATTTAAATCTGTAACATTGGCGTTACAAAATGTAAGGGTCAATTTGCATACCTGTCTATTTTCAACTTTTGATATCTAAGCATGTCCTCACACCAGATTATTTATGCGTAGACGCACTTACGCATGCCCTTTTCAAGTCAAATTTCGTCGTTAAATTGTGTTGATGTATAAGCAATCAAACTTTAATATCAAAGTGACTTTGAAAATTCATGCGTTAAAATACGCATATTACAGACTCATGTTTTCTGCCTCAATTCTCAATTTTTCACAAAATTTAAGCACAGCGGTTTTCATACACAGCAAACGCATTGATAGAAAGAGGTCTTGCCTTGATTATGCGTATGCGATCAGAAAACAAACAGCTCGCATTACATTGACACAGCATTACTGATGCCTTCAACAGGTTCAAAATTAATGAATCACATCCGCGCAAAACAGCTCTCGCTCTTGTCACAATAAACAATTCATTGTAAGTGTTAAGTTTACGCATAATGTGGGAAAGTGAGACGAGAGACTGAACTATATTGTGCGTGTCTCTGTCTCGCAACTTACAACGCAACGTTCTACAGTGAGTAAGTCAATATTGACTTGAATTGGCCGTCATCATTTTTATGCCACCTTGTTTCGCCAGTTTTACCATTAAATACATGTAAAGTTGCAACTTTCATTTCCCAAGTGAAAAAAGGTATGCGTACACGCACAATTTTTTACAATAGTCTCGTTAACTTGTCAATGTACGCTTGAATATCATTGACACTTCATTTCAGTGCTTAATGCAAAAATAGATATTTCGACTAACTAAGATTGAGGTGACAATAGGTGACGTGCCCTAGATTACTCAAGTTTATCACACAGTCACCAACAACACATAATTGGGATGTACGAAATCTATTCAATTCATTCAAAAACCAATAAATAAAAAGTGCAGTATTGCGTTATTTAGTGTGAATTAATTTGTAGCCAACACAATGAGAGTAATTTTGTATACAATAAATGCATAATGCATAAGTAGGTATGCTAACAATTTTTAGAAAACAGTCCAATTGCTTCAATTCTGTCAATTTTTGTCACACTGATACTTTTTGAGGTTGAGTCATCAAATCAGCCAGTAACTATTGAACATAGTAGGCAAATATTGTATTTATTTAGGGAATTTTACGTTTATAGCCCCGCAACTCCAATTTTTATGAAATTAGGCATGTAGATAGAACTCGACGAGACGAGTCGAATGACACCAATCTCATGTGGGGCAAAGCTCGTTTAGCGA
>VYYJ01002703.1:0-19958 GCA_021029165.1 Cyphoderus albinus | reverse complement strand
TTCAATTTCATCGCTGCTTTGCACAGACTATGTATTACGTATTTAACCGCATCAATCTATTTACGTCAGCGATACAAATGATTGGTGTGCAAATGTAAGAGATATTCCTTATGGAACCGGCGAGCAGGATACGTATCTGAAAATAAAATGAGCATTGCTATTGAGTGGAACGCGCGTGCATAGTATTAATATCAAGCGTTTCATGCTTTCTTGCTCTTATTCGTAGGTAAATTACTATGAAGCAAAGCGAAGGGAAGGGGACGCGTGGCCTGCTTACCTGTTTATTGGACTATATTAGTGTAAATTGGCTGGAGTTCATGCCACTCTGAGCTTTCTTTGCAAATGTCGATATAAATATCTTATATCATCATTACCATTATGCTCCTTTGTCATATGTTTCCTTTGCCTGGACTTATCAGTTGCACGCATGCATGGCCTCATGAGAAGCGATTGAATGTGAACACGTGAAGCCCAGAGTCAGCAGGGAAATAGTTGAGCGTAGTAATATGAATTCAAAGTGCTTTACTCAGCCTAGCGCTAGCGACCTTACATTACGTTTCCTGACTTCCCACAGAAATCGTGTGTTTCACCATCGAAAAACAAAGTATTATAATACATGGTTACACCTACGTCGACATTCGCATCCACCTACCTAACTTTTTACGTTGTAGGAATGTTCTTCTTTGCTTGAACAACTAAGTAAAGAGTTTTCACTTTGTTGTTTGCCAATCTTCCTGGCATTGGGTGTAAAGAAATATCACTTCGTACTTTTCAGGGTTTTGGGTACATTATAACCCGCTTGGCAACAACAAAGGAGTTTTGAGTGTATGACCTTCTCTTCCCTGATGATACGGTACAAAAGAAATTATCGATGAAAGTGGATTTTAGCTTTCTATTCAATTTGATAAACAGGCGAAACAAAAATTTCCTATCCGTTTTCCTGTGTTTTATTTGTTAATGAAATATGCAGTCCAAAAAGACTCATTTACCTTTATATTTCAAAGGTGATTTTAATTCCAATCCGTGGATGAGTAGATAGAAATTAGTATTATTAAATACATATATTGTCATACTGCTTGTAAAAACCAGATGCACAGATAACTGGCGCTTTTACTTTCTCTAACGTTTGCTGTTTATTTTTGTGTGGGTAGCGTTTTGCGCCTCATTTACTTATACTCATACTCGGTGATAAGCTGTTCGTTCACTGTCACAGGTAAAATAAGTAGTACGGACAATGGAGCATGAAAGATTGCATTAAGCACAACGTTAAATTACGTGCAATTATTTTGGCACTAATCTCTTTGCAAATTGCATGAAGTATGGCTGAATAGGTTAAAAGTACAGCGAGATTTTATTTTTCCTCAAATCTAAAAGGCATCAATGATTCATTCTGATCTCGGTTAAAGGGAAAGTTTCAAAGTGATTATGTAGGCATCAGAATACTTTTCAATTTCCGACGGGCTCCACAAGCAAAGCTAATAATAGGGCTTAGCCAAGTCACAAGTAGTTGGTGCTCTCAGTATCAATAAGTGAGAGAGGTAAGGCACACTAATAACAATGTGCTCATTGAACGTATTACGTTATTATTTCTAAATAGAGTGTCTCCAGCAGCGCAAATGTGAAAGAGGAGCACAACTAAAAAGGAATTACAAACGCAAATAATACTGATGGTATTAAAAGACAAGCAACTCACTAAATAAGCCATTTGACAACGAATGCACATTGATGGAATTGGGAACTTATCAACATGCCTACATCTGTCCAGTTTGACCTTCAAGCAAACAGTAAACAGTTTTTTAATAAACTAGTAGTAAAGCAGAGTCAGAAGGTATGGAAATTTTTCATCTATTGCTCAATTAATTCTTATGATGAGATAGTATTAGGAATCGAATTAGAAATAAATTATGTATACCGTTTTATTTTCCTCGAATTGAAGTGTTTTGTGTATCTTTCTTCAACTTTGCCATAATAAAGTCGATATGCATCGATATCCTCTTGTGTGGGGAGTACATAAAAACCAAGAGACTATGTAAAATGAAAATAAAATAAACCCCTGCGAGATTTTTATTGGTAATATCACGCATTTCTTGCTCATAGAAAAGTTATTTTCCATGTCTTCGCGTCGTGAATATGAGAAGTTATAAATTAAGCTGACAAAAGCTCCGGAAAAAACCCCGAGTATAAAATTCATTCGGTCCTTCGTAAGTGTCCGTTAAGTATAAAAGATGGCAAGCATTTATTTTACATGAGTCGTATTGATTTATAAGAGTTGAATGGGTGTAAACTGTTCCTATTAGCAAAGGTGATGGGTATTGATTAGACGAATTCCCAAGGATTTTGTTTATTTTATTTCAAAATGACTCAAATTTTACAGGTCTGCTTTTTATGTCTCTGCCTGTGGAAGCAAGACCGAATGAGTTTAATCAGAGGTAACATAGCACATACATACGTAATGCTTTGTTTTGGTAATTCCACTTTATGAAAGACAAAAATAACAAAAATTAACAAAAGCCACAATTCCTACAAATACAGTAATATGTGTTTATAACAATTATTTTATCTTTCATAACCAAAATTAGTACAAAGTTATTAAATTATTTTTATGGAAGCCATAAATTTTTTTATTTACATCTTATCGGAACCGACACTGATATAGATCCATATAATCTTGAAACAGCAAAGAAGTAAATGCGGAGGCTGACGATCAGGATCAATTGCAATGCTCTCTGAATGGTATAGATGACAGGCAAACTTTGAAAGAACTTGGCTGCGGAAGCTTCCATGTTATTTTAAGTTATGTTACTTTATCTAATGCGCATTCAAAGCTTCCTGATTTCAATGTTACTATATCGTAGCATAGGTATGTAAATAAAAGTCACGAAGGTGGAGAGTTTAAGCACACAAGTGTAATAGTGTATGTGTGTGGAGGCCACAATGAAAGTGAGGAGGCGAAACTTTGAATTTTTCCTGAATTCCTAAAACAGATAGCTACTAGATACCTCTTGGAAAAATTGGAAGCATGAGGTGATAGCAGAAGGTGCCACTTACTTACTTTCCTAGCCGCTCACAAAATTCCTAATTCTGGAGAAGCAGGCTGAAGTGAGTCTGAGGCTGATGCAGCAAGCCATGGGAAGAGGGAGAAAGAAAAATGAGCTCGGTCTAGTGTGGTAATAATAGAATAGGATTGTTGTGAGATTGAGTTCACCATGAGAAAGACAAGTTAGTGAGCAAAGTAAAGTATAGGGTAAAAGATTATAGGGATGAATAGTAGAAAGTGTCTTTCCTTTTACTCCCTGGCGTCCCTCTTCACTTCGCTCACACAACATAGATCCATTCTCTTAAACCATATAAAGTTACATCTGCTCCTGCTCCTGCAACAAAGAGATTCACTTTCCCTGCTTTTCCTTTTTATCATCCTCATCATTCACATGATCGTCAGCGTTGTAGGCTGGAATTTGCTGACTCTAGTCTACAACAGAACCACTGCGTGTCAACATGTAGGCATGGCAGACACAGAGAGGCATACCTCTGCTTATACATATTTTCTGATCATGGTCATGTCGGGTGGCCTGCTATATCTTTTTCCCATGTTTTTCTAAGCTTCTCCAAAGAAAAAGCGGGCTCTCGCATGTATGGTATAAATTGATAAATGCATGCAACCAAGCAAAGAAGCAAACACAATAAGTATATTATTATACAGCCACGTTCATTTGTATATTGCGATATTATGAGTGCTTTCTCTTATCCGCATATTATTATTATTATTATTACTGTGTATCTCTAACCCCTGTAATAAAAAGCGGTGTAAGTTAAGCAATGCACACACACACATTTGTTGGTGAGTCTTTCTTTCTCTAATAAAACCGGAGATGAAATGAAGACTAAGTAGGTGGTGGCACTAGTATTTGATGAACATATTTGGCCTGGAAAAGGAGCACATTCCATGACATGCAAGTATATTACCTAGTTGTACTTACTTTGTACTACTACAACCACTGCACCACCGCCTTACGTTCAAAAAACCTTTTTATCCCTCAAAGAGTAAAGTAAAGAGCAGCACTAGTAGACTTGCATTATGGTATAACCAAACCGGCTTTGCTTCAGCCTACACACAAAATACCATAGAAAACCATAAAAATGTATTCTCATTTTGACATGGATATAAGAAGACTTTTGTAGTTGTAGAGTGCGCGTATGAGTAGATACGTACGTATCAAGTATCCAGATAAATGGGAAAAGACTCGTGTGGAAAATTTTTATGCTTATCGCGAGCTAAACTAGAAAAAGGATTGTGAGCGAGTAAGTGAACTACCACTTTCTCCATTACATTCACAACCATTACCACCACCACTGCACTGTTTGCAGCGCTTCCAAACTTCCGCCAGCTCCAGCCATCGAAGAAACGAGACAGACAGAAAAGAGTTGTAAGGCAGCAGCATTTCGTATGATTTTTTGCTACAAGAGAGACATACATGCCTTCATATTGTCAGATGTGTTGTGTAGTGCAAATGGAGAGGTTAGAGTTAGGACTGGGACATCGTATCGCTATTATTATAGAAATCATTGTAACGAAAAGTACTTGATACACATGTGCCACGCTACATGGAAAAGTGTGTCTGTCTAGAGTGTTGTAGCTGAACATAGAAAAATACTTAGTTTTGTAAGGACCCACATATTTATTATCTAGCACGCTTTTCCACGCTCACATCTCCCGTCTTCTGAATTCGCTTACAATGTAGACATGTAGCAGCGGATCAAATAGAACATATCCAAATATCCACATCCAACACTATTATAAGAAAGTATTGCAAACACGGATAAAATCTAGAGGGGACGGAACACCGAAGCGTAAAGTGTTGTTTGTACTGGCGGATTTGGCTTAAGGAAAATATAAGTGTGCGATTTCCCTCTTTTCCTATTTTCTTATCCATGCTTTGATGGAAGTAGTGCAGAAGGTGCAATGCATGGGCATAATATCCAAATTTATCTTCGCTTACTTCTTTCTTTCTAATACTTGCCAGTATAAGAGAAGCTCAGAAACGTAACTAACATCGTAAAAATCGCCTTTTTCGTATAATAATAATATTAGTAATGACCATGTAGTGCTTACGCTTCTTTTAGCCAGAAGTACCACGTGAATTGTATGCAGGTTTAGGCTATACTGGCAAGAGAGATTTATACAGAAAGTTGGGCAACAGGGTCATAAATTATCTGCTTTCTCCTATGAATGCTCCTTTTTCTTTCCCTTTCTTTCTCTTGTTTGGTGAGTTTTATAGTGTCCGTTATAAGAATGCGATATCTAGCCAGCGTGTAATAATATGTTTTATGTATACCTAGCTAGCTTTCAAGTTGCTCACTTGACTTACGTACGCAGCGTACATTCTGGGAGGGCTCGGAAGCACCTACATTGTTAGTAATGCCTAATAATATAGGAAAGAAGTTCGTTTTCGCGCTGAGTGTGTTGCTAGAGTCGTCTATTAAGTTCTCTAGAATGCTCCAGCTTAACTTAGCATGCCTACGATGGGGTTGCATGAAATTGCTCTTGATTCTTGCTAATATTGCGTAATATGTGTATCACGATAATCCTAAGAAAACAAGCATGTAGGCAGGTCAGTGGACCCAGCGTTGTTGAAGTAATAAAACATGTCAAAGAAACCCCGAAACTACAAACTTCAAACATGTTCCCCATCCCAAGTTTTGGAATGATCGGAAATCCAACAATTTTGTTACAATACCAGTGAAGAGGAAATAATTAATCCTTCTTAAGACGAGAGCATTTGCAGGTTTCTTGGTCAAGTTACATCTGCGAGCCGAAGATTGCATTACTATTAGAATGCAGATTTACATATGCAACACTGACCCAGCACAACGTTTCGGCTTTCGGCACTTTCTTATAAAATGATTCAAGAAGGGAATAGAAGAACTAAACCATGAAAGATCATTGTTCTCTAGTTGAAGTAATACATTAAAAGCCGAATAACTTCATATTCCTCTAATTTTTACAAATATATGTTTTTTCAAAGTGAAAGTAAAATGTAGCACCCACACTGAAAATAAAAGTTAATAACTTAAGCCGAATAACTTCATATTCCTCTAATTTTTACAAATATATGTTTTTTCAAAGTGAAAGTAAAATGTAGCACCCACACTGAAAATATAAGTTAATAACTTTCTTATATAATCTGTAATGTATGAACTCATAAAATAAACGGCAGTTTGATGTCCTTTAAATGTAAGAATTATGGATTCTGTAGGAGGTAACAAAAACCTGACAGTTTTCAAAGCTGATCTCGTGATGTTGTGATTGTGTGTCGTGCTCAACTCAAATGGAGCAAAAGCATGCATTCAACACCGCACCACAGGGAAAGTGAAAAATTGTAAAAATAGAGGCGCTTTGAGAAAGCATGGCTCACCACACAGCAGAACCACTCTCGGCTGCTGTTCCTACTACCTACTGCCTGCCTTGTGTCAATATCTGTCCGTAAAGTAAATCCAGCTGCATGCACACACCACTTTCTACATCATCATCCTTGTCATAATGATCGTCATCATTTCAACCTAAGCATCCATCCGCTTTTCTACCTTCTCACTGGGAGAGACCACCAACGCCACCAAAACGGAAAGCAACTTACTTTAAAAAAAGAAAGTAGAAAAAACATGTAGTGTAACAGAAAGAGAGGTGCTACTGCTGCGTCGCTTAGGTATACACTTTCTCAGACAAGATATCTCCAAAGGACGATTCTGCTGAGTAGAGTGGAGTGCATGCATCATGCATTTTAGGTCGATTTTTGCCTCGGAAGCCACGACAGAGGAGAGCGGGATGGGATGAGCGCAGGCAAGGAAAAGCAAACGTTTTCACTTGCCAACGCGGAAAACAGACTGAGTGACTGGAGCAAGCACCGTTCTATTACCCAGTGTGTTTGCGTGTGGCCAAAAAAGACGAATGGAGAGCAGAAGAGAATAGGAAAAGAAGCACAGCAGTGTTCCATTGCCTCCGACTTTTATACTGTAACATACATTTAAATATTATAAAACTCTTATATGGACACACACAACGGCAGCAGTGGTAGGTAGACATATGGCAACACCTATAGTGTTGTAACAGGCGCAGATGGACCTGCTTTCCTTTCTATTTCCTCTATTACATTTTATCCTGGAAAGGCACATATCCACATCATAATGATACTCACTCAGTGGTATGTTGCAAAAAGGCAAGAAGTAAAGTAGTATGTTTGCAGTAGCGAATGAGTGAGTGAAGAAGCGAGCAAGCAAGAAAGCAACTCCAATTCTTTTTCATCACGGTATGTACGTATTATGCTTACTCTCCTATAAATGAATTCCTTCATTTCGGCCCATGTCATCATATAAATCGCCGGTGGATACGCTCCGGCTATAACTATAGTTGGTTTTCCTTTTTCGCGGTTTTCCTCCAATGTAGTAACTACTTATTTTTACTACTGCTCTTTCCCTTGCTTTTTCTTCGTATATGCAGAAATATGATACATACGAAAGAGGCACAGAGGCATTTCCAGCATAAGTACAGAAATAGATAAGTTTCTTCTCTTTCCGTTCCAGTTGTGTGTGAATACACGCATTGACATATCCCATTCTTTATAAGTATAATATTATCATGTAGTACATTATTCTTATTATTACTATGTACATTCCGTTATTTGTGAGATACAAGTGTCCCCTGATATACAAAAAGTCGTCGTCCTTTTCCTTTCACTCTTTTTCTCTGTCTCCCTTTTTCCCTTCTTCCCCTTCTTTTTCTCGAAATGTCTGAATGTAGTCGGAGTGGCAGTGTTGTTGTCACTGACTTACTTGACTCCTCTTATAACGTAATATAGGGCAATAAAAAGAAGTACACAAGGAGAAGACGCAAGCATTTCCCCCTGCTCCATTCTTTTCTTTTATGCCTCACTATTTTTTGTTTTGGATTCATCGTATCATCAGAGTAATGCTCGTCCTCGAGGTTTTTCTTATAGGACAATACATTTTTTCTGGTGTGTGTAAAACAAGTATAATTTTTATACAAATTCATTTCGTGGCTGTCGGGACTACAGACAAACTGATCTGTATAATATCATTTATCTCCAATAGCGGATAAAAAGGAAAAGGAGAAAAATGGGATGCTGCTGAGTTGAGTCGACTAGAATAAAAATATTGACGGGTAGATATATGCTTACATGAAACTTTTATGTTCAGGAGGCATACATAAAGGAAATGCGGAGAAATGAGTAATCACGCATCTTACTTCTTTATATTACATCCTCTTATTTTCTCTTACTTTCCCCGTGGTTTTTGCAGTCTACTTTTCCTTTCCCTTTTGTTGTCTACTCACAAAAAATGACTTGACTTTCTGTTATGTGTAATATTAAATCTTGCTCGGGATTTTATACAGTGAGCAAGAAACAAGTGAGTGACTGGAAGCAAAAGAGCCACTGAGACAGCTCTTATTATTATTGATATAATATGGTTTTCCTGTAACTATACAAAGATTGCTTTTTGTCTGGAATAACTTTGAACAAGAAGTGACTACCAAATCATATATCAGCTCAGCTGAGTCAGTATAGCGACTTTTACCATGCTTCCAGCTCCGCGTTATTCTTTGGAAATACGGTATACAAAGTTCCTTGCAAGTGCGTGCTTACTGTTCCACTTTATCAACTAGCAGAAGTAACAGCAGAGAAAAAGCAATGTTCAAATTTCTTGCTCGTCAAAATGAAAATCCGTGAGCTGAGTTTACTTAATACGTATCTTCTGTAACGCATACATTACATTTATGTAACAGTGGCACACTGAAGAAAAAAGCTTTTGCCTTTGGCATCCTTCTGCTTCTCTTCTGCTCTCAAGATTTTCCCTCCTTTTCTGTTATGCTTTCATTTCTTTCTTTCCATGATGATATTCTGATTCATGGTTTCACTATTTTATCAGATTTTTTTTTCATTTTATGCTTTTTATTAAGGCTTCTTTATGTACATGAAAGAGAACACTTACAGACTATGACTACGTATTTCCATTTACTTTCGGGATAAAATTTCTCGAGAAATCATATGTATATTATGTGTACAATAATGTAATGTATTTTTTTTATTTGTGTACATGAGGTCATGAGAAGCGCCACAACGCCACCAAACCACCACCGACGACAACGATAAAGATGATCATGGTGGTTGGTGACGACGAAGACAATGATGATAATGGGAAAGACGATGTCTGAGATCTATTGGCTTTCCATTTCCTCTTCATCAACCCCACAAACTAAACTATATACTTCATTCGTAATGTTCCTGGAAAACTGGAGATTGTTACAGAGTAGCTAGTAGGAAAAGAATACATAATGTAAGTGGCACCTCGATGATGTGCGTCTTGCTTCACTACACTTGTTATGTATCTCGGAGGGAGAGACATACCAGAAAACCGTAGGATATTCATTTCCTCCGTTTCCTAGTTTTCTAGTCAGGCTGTAAAAATGCCATGTGCTTTTGTCTTGTCTCCTTCTTCCTTCACTTCAGTAATGTGGGGCAAGTGAAGAAGACTCGTCTTATTCACGATTCACGGGAGAAGTTTTATTCTTGAGTGGCGGGCTCGCTGACGCAGGTACTTTCTCTTCCCCTCATCTTATGGCATCGCATCTTCTTATCTTATAAGCATATTTCATTATTCTTCTGCTAACTTGTATATATTTTGTTTCTCTCTCCTGATTTTTCCCTTCCCTTTATCCTTCCCCTTCTCTGCTTTCTCCACTCCTGCTTTATTCTGTTTTATCTCCTTGAGAAAGCGAAAAACCTTGAGTTGAGTGGAGCGGAGGAATGAGCAAGCATACGATTACATTGGATTTTACTTTCTATAAGCCGATATTTCTGGGTAATAATAAATAATACGTACTGAAGATATACGTAAGTATCGTCTTTTCTCATCATAAAACATTTTCGAGTATTATCATCAACATCATCATGATAGAATAAACACGTTGCCCCATAATTTTTTCTGATGTTGGCTTGTCTTTTTTTGTCATTACTGATGCCACTGAGTCCGTTCATTCTGTCTTTGCTTCCTTCTCATCGAGGTAATTCTATGAAGTGTCAGTATTACATTCTTAATTTTATTTTAATGCAATACCGACAAAATACCCTACTCAAAATCTAAAGTGAGGTCATTAAGAACGATAAAGTAATGGGATTTGGCTTTTTTACATGCTGTATTTATCTACAACAACAACACTTTATTGTGTGGTTGTAGATAAATGACAATAACTATTATGGATTGGAGAAGCTCTGGATGGACATGTGCTACTTTATACAAGAGGACAATTGAAATTTTCCGAAAAGCTGGACAATACTTGTCAAGAATAAAAAAATGGCATCGCTAAAACTAGAATGCAAAACAATATTTATTTCCGAGAATAATTGAGCGAAATAATGAATAGGTAAGAGAACACGTGTGAAAGGGAAGGAGTGGATTAAAAAGACACAATTAACATGGATGCACTACTTTACGCATTAGTACAAGCAAAATGAGTAGTAATGATTTCATAAATGGGCGAAAAAATATATTTTCCCCCAACCAATGCATGTGTGTACAAACGTGTTTGGACAAACATTTCTCACTCGGAAAAAATATTGTCACTTTTTTGTTGACCACTTCTTCCTTACTGCTGCGATGGAACTAAAGATTGAATGTTCTTTTCTTACATAAACACACACGGTTCATAGCTGTGAGTCGTACCATGTACAAAGTGTCAAATGCATGTATTCTTTTAACTCGGGACTTATCTTAAGTATGGACCGAACACGAGTAGTGGTTGGCTCGCTGCATATTTTGTCATGAATACATTTTCTCCTCTTTATTCCCTTACTCTCCCCATCACGATTTAGCTTTAGGTTGAGAAGGAAAAGTCAGGAAAAAGTAATATATTCTTGAATGAATGGTCGTCGTCAGTTGTGTGTTGCTTTTCCGTCTTGTTGTGTATGCAGCTCTTTATTTTTTCCTTGCTGCCACATGCCGTTATTTTTCCTCTCCGGTCAACCTCACCACATTTACATAATCCCCTAGAATATTCTCACTTAAAGAGAGAAACCATAAGTTACCCTCTCTTCTCATTCTTTCTCTCGCACACACACTTACAAACACTTCCAGTTCCTTGTCTGCTCCTGTTTGCTCTTGCTCCCCACGACGATGATGCTATATTTATATGCACCATTTTTATAGTGCACTTTGGTCGCTTAAAGTTTTTCTTTCCGTCTTACTTATTTTCTTCCATGCGATAAAAAGAAGAGGGAAAAAGTGAATCGAAGTACCTAAGTATAACATTACTTTAGACACAACTTTCCCGTCTCATGTCCACATGTTTCCTTTGCTCATTTACTAAACTCATTCTATTGGTGAAAAACCTTTCTTTGGTTCATGTATTTATTCGGACCAACCACTGATACAATATAATATCTACTTAGGTACTCCATAATAGAGTATGCATTTTGTATAGATTTTCCTTCTTCTAATCCCCCGTGGACAACGTGCCTTTTTGTACACTATGCTTTTACACTTGCTCCGATTCTCCCTCTTTTCTTCGGAAGCAAAAGCTCCTATTTTTCCTGGATTTTTCCTTTATTTTATTTTTGGGTTTTCCTTTCAGCTTTCTTTCACACAACACGAACCAGGGAAGAAAGAGAGAAAGCTCACAGGTAATTTATACTTTTTCGGTCTCCCAGCTCATTTTTCCTTTCCTTTTCCCTCGCTCTTCTTTCCTTCGACGCTCGATTTCTCTTCCATCGTCACGCATCAATGTCTGCGGGGGCATTGTTTTTTCTTTTCATTCCCCTTTTCCTGTTTCTTGGATTTGCTGACTGTCAATGACTCTTGCTTTGAATCGCTAAAACTGTTTTTTTAAAAAATAATTGTGCTATTGTACTAAAATTATTGTCCACATTGATTTAATGTATCATTGATGAAAATGACTGCAAATTATTTTTTAATTTGTTGATAAGTCCAGGCAAAAGTTAACCTAATACCAGCAAGATCAATTTGGAATTTTGAAGCATGTTAATCTGGCATGCATCTTAATTGGAGTTTGAGAGCATGATAATAATTGTAAGCGGTATGCTAATGGTAGGTTGTTAGGATATAATGTGAAGTGATATTGCACTTTATTAGTTGAATCCATGCTGAGTTGTGGACTTTTTGTACATTTATTTGATGCGCATCAGTGTAGTGTAGTTAAGTTGCGGGTTATTATTACACGATGATCAATATTCCTCCCTTGTCGGGCGGGACACAAACAAACTCCCAACGCATTACTTGCATTAATTTCTCTCATTTTAATATCAAATGCACGCTTCACACATCATGTCGATTTCAGTTCTGGTAGCAGTGGATTATAAATGTACCATGTTATGTATATTTGTATGTGTGAGGCATAAAATTTAGAAGGGTAGCCAACATCATATTTCAAGTTGTATCATACACTCGGTCATGAAATGTAAGACCGAATGATGCGTGTGTGTATATTTATATTGAAATTGAAGAATTGTTTCATTTATCGAGGGAGATTCAGAGTAATAATACGACTCTAGTTATGACTGGTCCCATGGGTGATGTGATGATTTATGCATTGGAAAATGAGAAAGCACTTTTGGGGTCATGTGTGCGTTATAATGTAGACCAATGCCATTTTGTGATGATTATAATAATAAGTATTCGGAAGAATGATTCGTTTGAAGTGCGTTGTGGAACAAGGTTCATGAGAACGTTTCTTGACGCTAAATTCTATAAAATCAACGTTATTGAAAATAGTGGTTTCTTTTTTTTCAATGTTTCATGTGGCGACTTTTTACTACTTATTCATAGTTAGAGAACTTATTGTGTGTCATTAACCACTCGAAAGTTACAAAATGCTGGAAATTAGTCGATGGAAAGTCGTGAATGTTAAACAAATTAAATTTATTAAAACAACCACGAAAGGGGAAACGCCGCTGCGCTGTCGAAACAGTATTAGTAATTATGCCACATTAGTAGGATTTTGTCAACGAAATGAAACAATAAATTTAGTCTTGGTCATAATTAACCTACCGCATACATGTATCAAAAATAATCATTAAAGAACAAAGAGAGGCCAAATAATCACTACCATTGAGAACCGGAATCAGCTACACAACAATAAGGAAACCATGCAAGGTATTTATGCATAGCAGTGCCATATCGGCAATAACCTGGCCTCCAAAAAAAGACGCTTTTACTTGTCCCCTTTTATCAGAGTCAACGAACATCCGAATCCTCTTTTCTGCTTCCATATCTCATATCCTCCACCTTATTAATCAGCTCCAGCTTCACAGAAGGTAGAGCCTTCAATATAATAAACCTAACAATACAATACACAATTTGATCCCTTCCAACCAAAGTTTGAGTCGAGTTAGTTTATCGATGCTTTTATATTATTTCTCGCTTTTCCATATCGCCGTTCAATACACAAGTTCATGTGGAACAACATGCATCCAGTCAGTGGGAGACAACATTTTCTGAGACACTTTTTATCCCCTTCCTCATCCACACGCCACCATAAATGATAGGATATCAATGGAAAATGAAGAGCGTCCTCGTCCTCCACTACAGAACAAAACTCGCTCTTCTCACGCTATCTAGAGAAGAAAAAGATCGTAGCGTAACGCTACGCAACACGGCAAATGAGAATGTGGTCGAGTTCGACTGTGATCTGCCCTCTCTCGCACATCACATCACCATCACCACTCTCTCATCCTCATCATGAAAATCGTCATCATCACCCTCGGATATTATATTATATTATTCCTGGGATTTTATGTAACTCAACTGATATACGCTAAACTTTGCTCATATACACAGAGAAAAGAGGTGCTATTACCACCTAAAAGAATTGACTACTGAATTATTAGATCCGATTTCCCCTCACTCACAGTCACAGTCACAACTTCCATGAAGAGCCACATCGTCATCATGATGATCATCATCATCATCCCCGACTTGAAAAGCAAGCCACCGTCGTAATGCCAACCAACCGCACTCAGTACATATTTTCAACCCGCCACTACTATTATCGTGATCGTCTCCAGAAAAAAGAATATAAATGCTTATCTGCCTACTTACTTATAACTTATAACATAACAACGACAACAACGGTTCGAGTCAACCATAAACTTTGCAACCGAGTTGCAAGTTTTGTGACCGTCGGAGAGTGAGAAGAGAATGAGAAAAGGATGTTTGTCTGAAAGGAATAAAAGGAGAGAAGAAGGGTGCGTCGATTGTGCGTGATAATATATTTTGTGTTGGCAAAGTATAAATACACTTTTGTGGAGACAAACGCATATTTTTCTCTTTCCCGTAGATTCTCCTTCCAGAGACTTCCAGAGACATTGCTTATGCTCCTATTACTCTGCTTATCAGCCAACACGTGAAAACATGGATGATGTAGTCTGTGGACTGCCACGACGATGATTCGAAACACTGAGTTTTCCTTTATCGACAGAAATAACTTGTGCTCTATTTTATTTCTGTTTTATTCAGAAGCCTTTGAAATGCACGGGAAACGCTGCTCAAGTAGAAATAATATTTTTCATCCTACACACACACATTCATTTTACTTTACCTACGTTCTCCGTCTCACTCAGCAAGTCTCCCAGAAGCAAACGGGTATTATTGAACTTTCTCCTCTATTTCCTGCTATCGGGACACCTAATACATAAGCATTCCACTCTCCAAAAGTTGGCTCTTTCACTTTTCAGAAGTAATCAAAAAGTTTCATCGCTGTTCTTACATAAAAGGACGGATTTCAGAAGGCAAACGGAGGAAAAGTCAACGGGTTGTCAACGTACGTTAATAATGAAAATGAAAGTGTGTGGGATGATTGCTTGCTTACACTCATCTGGCTCATCTTTGAAAAACATCTCTATAACCAGAGCATAGAGAATGCGAGCTATTTAATTGCCAATTAAGAATAGCTTTACTAACTCCTTGATTTAACATTATTGCCATTTTTTATTTGGCTCTTATGAGATAAATATGAGGATCGAGCGACTATTAATAAAGACAATAATAAAACGCAATAATTCTTTTTATTGGAAAAGAATCGGAGATGTTTTTTGTTCCAGCATACTCCTGGAAAATATAACATGACTCACATCGTAACTGATCTGAGGTTCTGGGTATTGTTAACTAAGACAAAGCCGTGTCTAACGACCAACTTACGGAGAATATGAAGTAATTCCACGTGTTTTTTCATGTTGATCATTTCGCGTTCCTGGTTTTATTTAGTCAACGCTTCATCTCTTTCACGGTGATGAAAATTGTGTCGGAGGGAGAATGACGAGAATCGTGATCGTGATGGCAAAGGAAAAAGATTCAGGGCCAAACATTGTGTTTCAAAGTATTTGTATTTATCAGGAAAAAGTATAAAAGGAAAGGAACAAGAGAACGGAGAAAGAGAAGAGGGAAACAGGGAAAGGCACGTGGCGTGACAAACCAAGCAAACGTTCGTCCAACGACACAATAAGCAAAAGGAAAAGTAGCAAACAAAGCAACAGCGCTTTACTATAGATATAAATATAAGTGAAATGTTGATTCTTATACAACAACCGATAAGCATATTACGTCCTTATCTTTATATGGAAATTATAATATTACAATACAGTATGCATTTACAGTATTGAACGTTCCAGAAAGCGAGAAACTCGAGATTCTCGATAGAGATCGGAATAACGGAAAAAATAAGAAAAAAAAGTCGCAAGAAGTAAATAATATATTACTTTGAAGTCACGGATTGACCAGACCATCTATGAAATGAACAGTTGTTGTTGCTTCGGTTTTTGTATTAAAATACAAGGCATTACTAAACTGTTTTGTCTTCCAGTAGTGCTCCAGAATAGACAGAAATGGTAAAGCAGTGGAAAGACCGAAAGGGAAAAACAACTCAGAGATGCAGATTGCTGCTTTCTGTCGGTTTACTCTCAGTTTACTCTTTGTTCCTCGCTCCTTTTCCCTTGCTCTTGACTGCCACGACACACGTTTCGTACACGTACGTTTCGTTGTCGCGATAGACTGTTGTGGACACCGCACTATGAGAAGCTTCCTTATTCGATCTGCATCTCCTCCGATCGTATAAAGAATTATTCAATAAATTTGAGAACGAATCAGTCAATATGTATAAAACATTGTATATCAATATTAGAACAGGGCGGAGAAGGGATTATCAGAGTGATCCAGTCTAGACTGATTGTGGAAAGTAGAAATGAATAAATTGTTGCAAGGTTCTGTTTCAATAACTGTGAGCTTGGAAAAAGTAGGCTTATAATAATAATAATGCATGAGTTGAAAGGAGTTGAGTAGAGGGGATCGAACGGAGGCGAGGGAAGATCACACAACTGGCTGACTGAAAGTGAAAGCGACCCGGACCCGAACGTCTTTCTTGTTTTTGTCTTACATCCATGAGTTATCCATTGTGTACATAACGCAAAAGAGGGAAAGAGAAGAGGAAAGTAGTGAATCTCTTATATTATGGAATAATGTGGATGAACCTCATTATTATTATTGTAATTTACCACCATCGCAAATCATCGCTTTTCTAGTTCCTTTCTGTATACATACATAAGTAGTCAGGCAGTGGCGGCTTGGCAGTTGCTGAAGTGCTTGAGTTTGAATGCGCATATGATCTCAAATGTTTTTTCGTTTTCTGCTTCCCCTTACTTTCCGCTCCAGTGTTGTTCACTTCTTTCATGGAGCTTTGATTCTCAACTCAGATGCGACAAAAAGTGAACCGGGTGAATAATTTCCAGGAATGATGAGGAAAAGTGGATACAACCGTAATACTAGATAAGTATTATGAATATATAGACACAGCTTAGCAATCATTTCTTTCACTGTTTCTGGAAAGCCAATGCTGACAATTGTAGAAGTGGCTTCATTTTCCTTTTCATGGAAGAGAAGCAGAGAGAAGTGTAGTGTATTTGGTTTAGGGATTCGTCGAATCGGTGAATACATTTCATACGCTTGGTAAGAATGCAGATGGATGATTCAGGGAATTGAAAAGTGCAGATGTGAATGTGAACGATGAGAGGAAAGATGACTAATGGGGTTTCCTCATAAATTATATGTCCGACAGTCTTTCACTCTTGTGACGGGGTGAAGTGGGTGGTTTCAAGTTGACTAAGGAAAGATGACAATTTATTTATACAGTTAACCAAAACAGTCATTACGGAATAAATCGTTGCTTTTGTTTTATTATTTAACTGACATCAATAACAATATTCTCACCATCAGAGTGGAGTTCTTTCCAATACACATTGATCTTGTTTAATAAATAACTACCACCCGTAATCGTTAAATTTCCATTACTAATGTTGTGTACTAATAGATAAAACATTGATGTAATTCGGTCTGAGTAATCACTGAGAATCAAATAAATGATAGAAAAGCCTTGTAAAGGGCTATATATATAATTCAATTCATTCAACATCCACCCACAAAAATGTCAAGCCTATTGTAGCTCTTCCTATATTACGTCATAAGTAGGATTTTACACACAAAAAACCGTCTATCGTAACCGTTTATATACTATTGTGTTGTTTTTACTGATTGTGTAAAACCATACTGTGAATATAAAAAAAATTCATAAGCAATAATGAACAATAAAAAGTAAACAATAAGTCCATAGAAGGCAGAAGTGAAAGCATATTCAAAAAAAGTGAATTAATTCATACAATTTACTACGTAATGTACTTTTTCTGCTCCGTGTCCGTCTTTATCTTGTTTTATTAAAAAGGAACGGTGCTTTACACTGGTGGAGTCATCTTGAAGCAAATAGAGTTTTCACTGCTTCACGTATAGTTTTCAATCAGCCGAGTAATGTAGTTCGACAAACATTCCATAGAGCGCTCGTGAAGATGTAGCAGTATTATCAAGCACTTTCCATTAGGACAAACATCCCGTTTTCATAATGCTAAAAGCTAAACTAATACCAGAATACAATAATACATAATAATTGTGGCATTTAGAAAATTATTAAACTCTTGTTGTAATGTAATATTTCTTAAAAAAGCTTCTAAAGTAAGTAGATGTAAAAATTAACTTTCTAAAATCTTACTAAAGTTTTGCAATGTTTAAATTAAAAGTGAGTCGTCATTTGAAGGAGTAGAATTCTTTCTCTGATTACTTTTAAATACTAAAATCTAAAAATTAGATTGTACAGCAATAAATACAACTGTTTTACTGACATCTTTTTATCTAACTGGCGTGTGTCTGGCAATGCAGAAAAGTAATATTAAATAAATGCTCTTTGACTGCGTAATTTGACAGATGTACTACCGCATAGCATTGTGACATCAAGAAATTCAAAATTGTTTTCATTACCACATAGCTCTAACAAGCACCACACACATGTACGATGCAATGAATACTTCTTCAAGTTTTCTATAAGCTGATCATTAAAATAGAATGCGGAAAGGCTGGCGACTTGCTGGAATATTTCTGGTTCGTTGCTGCTCTTGCTATATCTCGAGTTCATTCGCAAATTGATGCATTTAAACTCTGCTCGCAAACACATAAGTAATATTTCGCCATTTTGTTGTGCTACTACTGCCACTATATTTGAACTAAGACATGTAAAATTTTGCAACAGGAATGTTTGTAAATATATTAAAACTATAATATTTATCGCCTAGTTTTCCGTTTCTCATCACTTTTAATTTACTTCTGCTTGAGCAGTTTCCACATTGCCCCAGTTTGACTAGAAGGAAGGAATTCATAAAGCCCGAGTCGGGCTGCCCGAATGCGTTTACTATAAATGTTTAAAATTCAAGTGCATCAAATATTTTACTACATAGCATTGTGGAGGACCCAGCACCAGACATGGCAAGTCGCATTTAATGGTTGGACTGCATAGCCGTTATTGTCCGGCTTTTAATGGATTGAAGCCACCAATAATGGATTATTAGTTTACTCTAAGACTTATTACTAAATGCATTTAATAGTTATTATTAGCCAGTAAATGCCGCTAGCAGTTATTATCCGGACAAACGGCTTAGAATATTTCTTTCTGTTCGGCTAAAGCAAAAAGAGGCTCAGGCAGCGTATCACGAAGGACAGAATAGCATGTCATTTAACAATACTTTTAGATGATTGCGAGTCCTCCACAATGCTTGCTACACAGTAGTTAAATGCAGTTAAAATATTTATTGCAGACAACATGGAATGGAATGAGTAACTTACAAACTGCAACCAACAAATTTAAAAAAAACATGGCACTCAAATATAAACTGAGCAGAATCATGTCGCATGTCACAATGAAGAAAGATCGTTCCCAATTTTGACCATAGGAGACACACCGTTATTAATACTTTAATTATCATCATTACCTAGATGGCTATAGTTCATTGATCATGAAAGGTGAAAAGAGAGCGAACAAGTATTAAATATCTTCACACCCAAACCAGCCTCTGACGCGTTAAAGCCCATTTGGATTTCATCTCATGCAGAATAATGTGTTTGTGTTGACGTAATGTTTATCCGCCTCTGGCTCTAAATAACTATAAATATTGACAATGCACCACCGAGTTAGAAGAATGAACAAATTTATTGGGTGGTTTCACATAGGAAAACACTTTGCAAAGGTCATTTGGTACTTATTTACCGCAGTAAGTCATTTAGGTCTAAAGTCCCTGCATTTCTTTTTCCGTTTTCAATGATTCACATTGCATAAAAACTTGAACAGGCTCTACTTCATGTAGTTTTTCTTCCCTTGTTCTGAAACTTCGCAAAAATCTGCACATATTTAATATCGGCGTGAAGGCATTCCTTGAGTGTTTTTGATGACTATTTTTTCTCGTTAAATACGAATCTCTATTTTGCAAGTATGCAAGAATAAAGAGCATACGATGACAAGTCTAGTGTCAAAAATTTAATTACACGGGCTCCTTCTCAATTTCAAATATGTG
>VYYJ01002702.1:0-19976 GCA_021029165.1 Cyphoderus albinus | reverse complement strand
CAATTCTCATCATCACTCACAGCTCAGCTCCATATCTCGCTTTCACCCATTCCATTCCCGTTTTCATTTTCCCGTTTGCTTGTCAACAGATTAAGTAATATGCAGACATTCAAGTATGGAGCGTTCGGGAAGTTGGGGAATTATAATGGAAAGGAAAAAGAGAAAAAGTTTCATCATCATTCTAACTCCCGTTTAAAAGATTTTCAATAATAAATTGAGAGAATAGAAACGTTTCCTATACATATTTTTCGGGTCGGTGAAGTTAACTGCTCCACATTACTGAATTTTTCTAAATTATTGCATTATTAGTTTCTGAGTGAACAGCAAGTAGGATTCAAGTAGCCCATCCTACTGTCGCCAGACCACTTTTCTCAGAAATTTCATGAGTGATTTTGATAATTTTTTAAATGTCAAATATGCCTGGGATAGGGCTATGTTTGAACACAACTTCAGAACAATTTACAATCAAAAACTGCATTTTGGATTATCATTCTCATCATCGCAGCCCAACAAATGACAAAGTGGGTTTGCACCCAATCATTTCCCAGATTTACAATAAGTGCGACAATTTGATTTGAGAAACATCGGGGTAGAAAAAAAATGTAATGATTAGAATTATTTTCATATTTTTTAACTGAGTATTTCTCCATTTTTTCTAATTTTGGCCAAAAGTTATGTTAAATACACGCAGCAACTCTTTAAACCTTAACAAGGGTATATATTATTTGTGAGTAACACGTCTAAAAATCTAATTCCCATTTTGTTTTAAAGAAGAGCTCATCTCGTCATCTCCCAAATAAATTCACTCAGCTTAATGCAAACGTGCGGGGAACGAAAAGAGATGGCCCGTGCTTAAAATCCTTTTACTTTTGCACGATTTATTTGCGACGAAACACCAGCTTGTTCTTGGTTGAACTAACCAAGCAACCAGTTCATGTAACACATACAAGACCCAACCAACCAACTTTTATTTTTCGTCGAGAAACTTCATCTTCCTTGACTAAACTTGACTTAAGTGGAGTACTCCAAGTCCACTTTAATTTTAATATTTTTCGTGCTACATGCGGTACCTTTATTAATGATTTATGACACAGAAAAAAAACGAGATTGCTACAAGGGAGTTTCAAAATATTTTTCTCCTTTTCTTCACTCCCTTTCTCCCAGTTCCCTTTCGCTTTCATTCTTACTTGACAGAGCAATTCAGTGGATGAATGAGTGGAATTATTTTGGAGGCGGTGGGTTAGAGTAGAATTAAAAATTTCCAAGTAGACACGTTGCTTACAAACTTTGTCAGACAAAAACATTCAACGTGTAAAAAAATATTGAGATGAGAATAACCTACATAGCTCCAACGAAGTTTATACTTTTTCCCGCATTCATTGTTGTTAACCTATTTACGGGACACGAAAACAAATTAATTCACACACAGAAGGTGTGGTGAGCTCGGTGTAACTTGTGGCCGCTTGCGTGTGAAAAATTAATGAATTCCAAAAACTAAGCCTACATTTACCTAAATCAAAATTGTTACATAGATGGTATTTGAATGTGAAAATTACGGTTGTGATTTCATTTTTATTTATACCGGAGACCCGAGAAGGCATTAAAAGCTTGCACCTCAAAAGTCACCAAACTTTAAAACATTCGCTATATTATTTAACCTCATAAGAATACTTCTGCAAACATAGATTTCTTGTCATGGACTAGGAAAGCTGAAAATATTGCTTTTTATTTGCCACAACATTAACTTCCATGATGATGAAAAATGTATTTAGAAAATAGAAACGACTGAAGTAGGTGCGGACGTGCTTTACTATTTTGTTCTTCAAAAGAGACGCAGAAACATCCTCCAGGTTTAACTCAAGGCAGTCAGGTATTGCTGGTTAAATCCTTGTTTACAATACCCTTGTGGCCAGTGCCTTACACCCAGCATGTGTTTCATACATGTCTTCATAAAAAGCAAGGAAAAAGGAAAAAGACGTGTTTAAAAATGAATTTGATGTTGTAGGTAGTTTGAGTTTATAATGCCGAGGAACTTCATATATGCATTTGTCTCCTATAAGAGCCCGCAGAGTTGTGATATGATCATAAAATAACGATAAGGGACGAATAGTCTGGAGAGCTTGAGGAAGCCTTTAAAAATAAAGTCTAATATTTTTTAATAATGACGTTCTCATTCTCATACTCACACTTGTCCAATTGAGTTTTTTTCTTTTTATGATAATGTCATAATAATAATCATTCCTTCTACACCTACGTGAGCCACTATTAAGCAATAGAAACTATAATGAAGCAGTCCTTGCTTTCACTTCACGAAAGCCTCTTTGTTTGCTTGGGTTGGTGGCACGTTTGTTTTATGAAGTATTTATTTTGCGCCTCAATCTTTCTCAGTGTGGGATGAGTGAAGGTGAATGTGTTGCATCATTGCATTTTAGCGTCTTATTGTTTCCTGTAGTTTCCTCTGAGAATAATCATATCTCGCTTCAGTTTTCTTTCTCTTTGTAAACAAGTCATTCTGCGACGAAGAAATAAAAATGTAATGGTGATAGTAAATAAGTAATAATGATACGAACTCATTTCTATTATTTCAGGAGAGGCGCCGACTGTTGGAAAAGTTCCCAGGCACAATTTACGCCGAAAATGATGAGGAGCAGTGCAGGAAGCTTCTTGCACATTACAATAACATGCTACTCTCTCGTGTAATTTGCGAAGGAAAATGCACTTCGGCGAAAATCTGTCCAACGGGAACCTGTCGGGCTCATGCTTCTCCAAGGTACGTATTACTCCATAAAATACCTAACAAAACTAACATTTCTGCAAAAGAGGGGAAATCAAGTAGGAGAAAAGTATGAGAATGTAAGTAAAAAAGAAGAAAGTTGGTTACGTTCTGGGAACTGAAAATCTTGGTGCACATTCCATAAGGTTGGTTATTTATTAGCGAACTTGCTGCTATGTCGATCCTACTGAAATAACTTTTTCCAATACATACATTCAACAGAAATAATAAAGGAGAAAGGATTTTCTTGAAGAAACTTTCTTTTCTTTCCTTCTAGCTGGCCTGGCGTGAAATTTGGCGGAAACATTTTCTTCACGCTGGCATTAAATTATCGTTTTTGTTGCGGTTTAGATTGTAGCGTAGTACTTAAAAATAAATGCCGAGTCGAACCCTAGAAAGTCGTGTTTATGTTGCCTTCTCTTGTCTTACACTAGTGTAAACACTATGCTGGGGAGAATATTACATTTTGTGGAAATAAAAGTTTATATAAAAGATATATTTACTTTATTGTATTGAATACCGAATCGTCAGACGAATCGTCCATTATTTATTCTTTTATTTACCAGGCAATATAAACGTCTTCGGCTGCACTTTATCTTCGATTGATGTTCGCAGATCGTGATTTTATTCCTTTTTGTACTTTTATTGTTACCTTGCCCTTATTTATGTCGCAGGTTGGGAAGACACAAGTCAATAGAGGGATCAGCGGGTGGTCCTGGGGTTAGCAGAGCAGGCTCAACAAAATCACTCGACTCTGCTTCAGCGGGACAAGAGCCTGGTTCACCGAAAAACTGGGAGCGTCACTACGGCTGCTGGAAGAACCACGTAAAACATCGACAAGGTGCAAGCTCAACTCCCTCCACGCCGATTCTTTATCGGGCTTCAAAGCCACAGCGAACTGACTCTGTCTCATCAATTACGTCCATGTCATCGGTCACATCGTTGCCCGCACAGATTGCCAATGAAGAATCAAACGCCATGGGTGGTACAGCAGGCTCTTCCATGTCCGCTTCAATGGTTGATAGAAATCCGTTTCTCGCCACACAGTCCTGCCCCAACTCACCTCGTCGTCAACCGAGAAAAATGCCGGTTCCGTCAGCAGCAGCGTTAGCAATAGCCCGAGGAGGTCTTGGATCAAAGCTCAACAGTACCAGTAACCTCAATAAAACTTCACCGGGCTCCAGCTCCAATCTCACCAAAGTCGGGTCCCTTTCCAAACTATCCTCTACTACCCCAACGGGAAAAGGCACATCCTCTACTACCTCTTCGGGAAAAAATACTTCAAACACCACACAGGCAGCATCATCAGCCAAGACGTCCTCATCGACTTCTAGTGCTAACAAGGGAGGCATTTCCGGTGCAACACCTGCCCCTGCTCCTTTTCGAACTGCCACAACAAGAATTTGTGGCATTGGAGGTACCTCAAAAGGAAGACCGTCATCGGCTTCAGCTGTACTTCAGCCATCGTCATCCGTAGCATCATCCAAAGCAGCCTCGTGTTACTCCCCTTTAGCTACAACCACATCACCGAAACCCGCTGGCCCTGTGTCTATTTCCGCTGCTGCATCCGCCGTTGCAACGTCATCTCCTGCTGCGTCAGCATCGTCCACAACCTCATCACCTCTCTCGTCCCCTTGGGGCACTCCACCGTCCAGCCCGGCTCATTCGAGCGTCATCTCTCACAATGAGGAAGGCGGCCGCGGCGGGGGCGGCATCCGGGTCGAAAAATGTCACTGTAACAGCGAGTGGTGCCACTCGGTGGGTAATGAAAAGGAGCGCTTATAGGTTCTCTGTAGATAAAAAGTCGTAGTGTACAAGAGAGAAACGAAAAGTCTCACCGCACAAGTAATTTAATCTCAACGTGGTACGTACTAGTTACTTATCGTCAGAAATTAGATTAACAAAATACATTCGGTAAAGGTGAAAGCAAAAATTCCCTTTTATAATGGAAAATATTACTCGCGTAGCTGAGCTACGTATGTATGTAACGAATTGACTACATATGTAAAATATAATATTTTATACAAAGGAATATCTGGGTCAGATTGTCTGACTTTATGATTTCACACAGTTTAAAACCCAATACGCTATATCATAATACGCTCTCAACCGTAATGTTTAATTTATGAAGATATTCTGCGCAAACAAAAAGTTCCACCTGCATCAAAACAATTAGCGTTTTTCAACGAACCCAGAAAGGAACAAAAAAGCTCAGAAGTAAAAAAAAACATCTTCGACAAATTTGCTTGAAAAAAGAATCAATCAAATGTATCAATCAATATATTTAAATTTGGCGAAAATGAATAAGTATAGGAGACGAAACGTCTTGACTTGAATCTGCTGAAAGAACCACAATTTTTCTGTCCATGTTTTCAGGAAAAACTACACAGAGTTTTCGATTCCATTCAAAAAATATTTACAATAGACCTGTTCTTAAACCTTATTAAATTGACAATTCTTACATAACCACTATTATAAAGCTTGCAATGTTAAATAATTGTGACAAGTTGACAAGCGACTTATTGAATCCTTAAAAAACCAATCAAATCAATCATTCAAATACCATTATTTTTAGACACGAAACTAATTCCTCTTCTGCCGCCATTCTCACTTAATCAATCATTTCAAATAATCACTAACTTAAATCCAATTCGGCTTTCTTTATCGATTTTATGGAATGAATGAATGTACCTATCAAAATAACTGAATGCACAAAACTGCAATGTTTAAAGAAAGAGCTAATGATAAAACTAAACAAATAAGACGAGGTAGAAAATATTTAGCTAACAAAGTAACAATATCAGTAATTCGCCTGATGAAGTGAAATCTTTGGAATTCAACGTTACGGAACTAATACACACAAAGAAGTCTACAAAAGAGGACATAGATACCTGCTTGAAATGCCTAATATTGAAAATATGTAACACTGACTCACTAAAACATATTAATTAGTCTTTTATCTGTAGTAGGAAAAAGAAGGTCATGAGGAAGGGTAGAAGCAAAATGAAGGGATCTTGAGCATCATATCTTATCAGCAGGCTCTGATACAAGATATTATCTGTTTTAAGAATTTTAGTTGAATGGTGAAATTTGTGGGCACAATGAAGAATCGATTTAGATCGCTTTATTTGGTATTCTAAGGATAGTGTATATATGGAGAAAGAATGAATTGATTTTGGAATTCAACGTTCCGGAACTAATACACACAAAGAAGTCTACAAAAGAGGACATAGATACCTGCTTGAAATGCCTAATATTGAAAATATGTAACACTGACTCACTAAAACATATTAATTAGTCTAAATTTATCTGTAGTAGGGAAAAGAAGGTCATGAGGAAGGGTAGAAGCAGAAATGAAGGGATCTTGAGCATCATTAAAATCATATCTTATCAGCAGGCTCTGATACAAGATATTATCTGTTTTAAGAATTTTAGTTGAATGTTTGAATTTGTGAATTTGAATTTGTGGGCACAATGAAGAATCGATTTAGATCGCTTTATTTGGTATTCTAAGAACAGTGTATATATGGAGAAAGAATGAATTGATGATATTTGGCTGCGTAATGTAAATCCAAACAGGTACGTTAGTAGTAGTGCTTATAATAATTATCAAAGGAAAATAGTGATTTGAGTAGGAAAATAAAGCTACCAGGCAATTAATTCAATTCGCGTAAGCCGTACATCCTCACAATAATAAAATTGCCTACTGAATAAAAACAGAATACAAATTAATTATGCATTAACATTGGACACCACCACACACACACAAGGCTATTTATGTATGTATATTAAATATTCTAAAACCATGGTTCAATATTAGTAAATATTATGATTATGAAGCACAACAATCAATAAGCAGATCGCACGCTTCAATCTTAGACCTCAGAATTGACAACTCCAGCAACCTGAATAACAAAATAATTTTAAACTAACAAATAAAGCTGTTGGATAAAAACATTTTAAGCGCTCTTTTAATGCATACAATCATATTAAGAACTGAACTAATAAAGGCAATAACGATCATACATAACGTAAAAGTAAAAATGATTACTGAAATTGAAATACAATTGCAATACTTTAAAAAATACAATACTAAACTTACGAAACACAACAAACATGCATATACCAACACCAGAATAATTTATTATAAAGCCAACATAACAAAGTAGGGTATATAAAATGCATGAAAAAATAACTCGCTGATTAATACTTGAAACGTTGAAACTAACATTAAAATATTTGTAAGGGCTTCCTTCTTGGAATTGCTCATTGTGGCAGCTTTTTGAGATTTTCGTTTTACTCCTCAAGTCAGCTCGGGCTCGGAGGGAAAGATTTTCTTTGATTAAAAATGTAAATTGTTAGTGAGTCTAGAAAACAGAAATTACTAAATAGCGCATATATATGGATATTGATTAGGGATTATTACTAGGTATGTATATATATTCTGAAGATGGAATACGTATGAGAAAAACAAAAAAACTGTCTTGTGAAAGCAACAATAAAGCGGATAGTAATCTGTAGTCGCAATTTTATGTTGTGTTAAATAATAAATACTAACAGCTATAATTAAAAACTCCAAGAAAAATAATAACTCCCTGCATAAAATCAATTTTATAGGCACGATATTTTTGGAGCATGCATCAATGAAAGAAATAAAGTAAAATAAAATCAATAAAACACGGTATATTAAAAAACAATAGTTCTGTTGTGATTTCTAAGTCACAATGAAAAATATTTTAAAATATAATTTATGATGAAACGTTACTGTATGAATTTCTATATTAATACACAGTAATACACAGACACAGCTACGCTACGTAATAGGTAGAAAAACAATGATGTGATATTATTCTCTCCAGTCCAAGTAAAAGAAACATTTTGGACAAAAATTCTGAAGTTGGAGTAATTAAACTTATGTAAATGAATTGATATTTAGGGCGCGCGTGAAAGCTACTTTTGGCTTATATTAATTTATTGTCTTCAAATATTCACTTAAGTCTAGGTCTTAACTATAAAATAACATCTCGTTTGACATAATGTGGTAAATGTGTGTTTCATAAAATAATCAAATAATTTTTAAATACATTTGAAGATTATTAAAACAATAGCAGAGTTTAAAAATCTGTTTTTTAAGCAATCACATAAATAATTCTGCAGAAGTAGTGTGCTCCAATCAAGCTTTGCAAGCTTACTACCAGTATAATTTAATAAAATTATAGAAATTGTGAATTTTTGTCTCGGTGCAGAAACGCAATAAAATTAGAGTATGAAATAAAATTGCGAGAATTAATTGAATCTCGTAAAAGTTTTATTTATGGCTCATCATCATGGTTGTGACAATCACAGGTTTCAGCCGTGTTGTGTTGTGCGGTGCAAAACTTGCATGCGACATGTAGGTATGAAAGCTATAAAAGTAATGTCAAACTTGAAATATTAAACTGCAAAGATCTAGAGGTTTTAGCAAGAGAAAGTAGAACTTTCACACTTTTGCTCCTGTTTTTTCAGAAAAAGTTTAATCTCTGTGTATGGTATTTACATATTATTACTGTTATTGTTATTATTTGCATTTGGCTCACTGGAGTGTGCACTTATTCAAAACAGGAGCATGACAATATTTTATTTGGCTTACCGAAAAGGCCAAGTCAACTCTCGATATAAAAAATACGGATCAAGTCGTCATCATTTACACATGAAGACAAAATCCTTTAATTCTCAATAACATGATAAATAACATATAAACACTTGGCACTGGTAAATTCATACATAAAATGAATCAAACACAATTCACGGGTGGTACACTACAGGTTGGAGCATTTTTACATATTTTTTAATGCAACCACAATAGCTTCTATTCTGGATGATTTATACTGTCAAACATTATTGATTAACAATCTGTCATGAACTTGTATATGCTTATATTACGTTTGAGTTCGAATACCGCTCTTTAGAGCAGGTAATTAAATTAATTCCTTTTTTTGTCTGAAATATGAGTGAACGAAATGTGAGTTGCAATAACCCAGAATCCCTACAACCGAAAGTTTAGATTGAATAGTGCTGACTGAAAAAGACAATCCAACTAATAAGGGTGAATGAATAAAATAGGCAAATTATTTATTGTGTCACTAAGCGTATGTAATGAGTAATGAAATTAATGAATGTATGACGTATGTAGTATAAATTCAGTAAAGAACAAAACAACGAAACACTTAAACAATACATAAAATGTAGTAAAATCTGTAATATGCAAAGTGCAAATTGATAGTGTAGCGCTTGAAAATACAAAAGTTTATTTTTCGAAAATTCAAAACTTGCAAAGATCTCTCGCGAGTTATCACTATGAGATGATAACACCAATATTTTCGATGCTTACATACACATTCATTATGTAGACACAAAGAATCAAAGAACAATCCTGCGAAATGATTTAAGTAGTTATATAACTTTTAATTAAGTCTTTTATCACTGCTTTCCTGTCCCACGATGTGTTCGCCTCTTCTCTTTACATATTTTTATTACAAATTATTAATTTCAAATGATATTATCATCCACGTATTATATTTAATTATATTTAAGGAAAGAATTTACTGATGACGATGACTCCATCATTTAAAATAGTTTGCACCACATTTCAAAACAATACCAGTAAAAATTATTTACAGCTCCTTCGCACTGCAAGGAATTGGTTCACACTTGACATTCGTAGTTCATACATAATGTTTATTTCTATGAATTATTTAAACTTCGTTTAATGTAATACTTTGCTTTAAGAGTTAACTTTAATTAAATTAAGTAACTCTATTCTTTACACAACATTATATATTTGTACTTTTACACATTTCTTAATCCACAAACAAGTTCGACCTTGACAATGTCATAAATTATCTTATTTTTAATTAAATTAAGTAACTCTATTCTTTACACAACATTATATATTTGTACTTTTACACATTTCTTAATCCACAAACAAGTTCGACCTTGACAATGTCATACATAAATTATCTTAACTTAAAACTACCCATGTTGGTTACCAATAAATCATTCATTAACCTATATTTAATTACTTTAAACCTTTTACTTTGGGTTCATTCATACCCCAAAAGACAATGTTTACTCGCTGACCCCTAATAACAATTATGACCGACAGCAAAGGTAAATAAGATTAGGTTTATATAGTATTTAATTGGACGAATAGACGCCTGATATCAGTTATTTGAAAGACATGTAGTAAATATACAAGAGATAATATAATATACAATTTCTTACTATGTAATTGTTACAAATGAGCAAATAAAAACAAAGATTGTACTACCAGTGGTAATAAATAAATTGGTCAAGTAATATTAAGGTAAATTAAGATTTATAATTATGTAGGTCAAAGTTCATTCCAACTTTCTGAATTTTGTTTCAGCGAGTGAAAGGTTAGAACTTGACACCATCACTATCTAATATGCAGCAAAAACCGTAGTTTTGGATTCTACATCAGGACAGGAAATTGGAACATGTATTTCAAAATGGAGTACACGCCATTTACCTGTATTATGAATCCTAACTAATTAGAGAGTAAAAGGTACTATTATTGTAATTGATCGATGTAAATTGTTTTCTGTGTTCCAAACGGAAGGCAATAGTGTGTAAGAACTTTTATTGTTACAAATTCAAAATTGCAGAAAAAAATATGGCAGAGAATGACAAGTCTGTGCATGACAATTTGTATGACTAGTGTGTTTGTGCCTGTATCTGAAAATGTACGCAGAATAAATTAAAGTAGCATGTATGGTAATAAATATATCATTAAGTAGATAATTAAATGAATGGAAAATTTGAGAATTGTCAGTAATTTGTAATTCGAAAAATCAATCAATGGCGTCCTTTTCGGAAGAAAGCTTTAACAAGTCGTATGTAGTTAACAATCCTCTAAACTCCACCAAACCAGTTTAATTGCATTTTTTATACATGATGGATGGGTCACTGGAAAATTGAAGAATTGAAGGAAATCAAATGTTTTCATTTGCGCTTTTAATTGGAGCAAACCTTAATCAAAATATACTAAATTGTGAATTTGTGAACAAACCTGACAGGGAATGTTATAATGTTAGATGAAAAAGAAATTATGTAGATTGGATCATGGTAATAAAGGAACTAAACTGTTCAGTCTTTTCAGATTTTCATTTTACTATCATGCACTTAATATTTCATCTAGTAGCTTCATGCTTCATCCCTTATACAAATATACATACATTGCGATTGAGATCAAGTCATGAATAAGTCTCCGTTCTAACTTACACTTAAAACTTACACAAACATACACGTTTAAAAATCTGAGGAGATCGGACAAATTCATATTATAATTACAATTTACACATTATGTCCTCCGGCAGCCTGTTTTCCAATCAATTCATCGGCCAGCGTGTCCAATTGAACTCTCTCTTTCTGCTTCCGGTTCAACTCATTGTTCAAACTTTCTCCACGCATTTCACTGAGACGAAGCTGACGAATTAGTGAACCACTGGTATTTTCCTGAGACTGCATCTTTGTCGCAAACTCTTGATAAGCGTCTTTCAGATTCTGTTCTGCTCCCTGTGTGAATCCTTCGAACGCTTTGGTATCTTTGGATCGCGCAGAATTGAGCTGGCATTGCTTACTAAACAAGGCTCCTTCCTCCTCCTTTTTCTGCTCCAGACTTATTTTAGTCTTTTCGTATTTTCTCACCACGTCGGTGTAGGCAGTTTCGACACTTCGTATGTCTTGCATGACCTCATCGGTCGCCAGAATTTGCCTTCTGATTTCCTCTTCCAAGCTGTGCTGCTGCAGTCGGTGGTCCTCCAACTGCTTCGAAACGTCATCCATGCAGGAATCATGAAACGCCATTAATCGAATATGCTTCTCCGCCTCTTGAAACTTTTTCTGTCTAAGGGTTTCCTCTTCCTGCAATAAGCTTTTCTCCAGGGCGTCCAGTGCCTCTTTGTTTAAGTTGTTTCCCACCATAGTTAACGAATTATTTGGGGAGCCTAATGAATGTCCATTGTCATGTTCAATATCCTTAATTGTAATAGTAGAGGCATCCGAATCGTCACTGGAAACATTGCTCATTCCAGCCATTTGAAGTATTGAAGTAAGTATTCAGAGAAACCCTCTCTTGATTATTTTTAAAAGAAGCAAGATGACAGCAGCGGTTCCGGTTACTCTTTTTGGAATTTTTGGAAGTTCTTTAATAATAATTAAATAAACAAAAAGCAAATAAATAAACCATCTCTCTTTAAATGTTACAAAATCTTATCAGTATTTCGATACAAAATCCGACTGTTTTAATCAGTTCATTAAAAATGCAATTAGAAACGTAAGTTGACCTTACCTGTTATGACATACACCGGTGACGAATTTTGCGATTCTCTTCTGGTGTCTGGTGACGGCGGTTTCAAAACCAAGAACCAAATAAGATGTCGACTTCGGGTCGGCTTAGGTCACAAATAATTCTATTCATAGATCACACGAGATTATCAGAAGAACTTATCAATGACAACTGTCAACTTTCATCATGAACGGAGTAGAAACAACAGAGATCAGACGGTTTGGCTGAGGGTGCAGTGGTGTTATGTCCACAAACCTTTAACATGTTGAGGAATGCAGAAGGCAGCACGTGGTCCTTGTGTGTTATGCATAAAAGTGTGGTTCGGCTTTCGGCTCAGTTTAGCTTTTGTACTTTTCGTCTCACTCTCAGCTGATAAACAAATTACTGACGGTTGACATTTACTTTAAATAAAAATAAAACAAAAGGTGCATTAAAACATCTGTGAATGAGTGAACTAGATATTGTTTTTATCACAGGAAGTTGATGGTGGAACATGAAATAATTTAATCCGCCCCCAGTTATTTATTTGGAACCTGAACTGAAATCAATATAGTCAAGACAAGACAATTCAGATTTTCGGTTCCGACTTTTTAGAGAGTTTAGTTTAAACTTTAATTACGGACTTATTTTGTGTAAACAATAAAACAATGGTTGTCGTGATTGGTATGGAAGGTTCCGCCAATAAGGTCGGAGTAGGAGTGATTAGAGATGGGGAAGTTTTATCCAACCCACGGAGGACTTATATTACTCCGCCTGGAGAAGGTATTCCATGTGTAATTTTAATGATTTATGAGTGTGATAATGTGTGATAGTAAAACTTAGTTTCAAAGAATGCATTAATGTTGATTCAGTTTAATTTATAAATATTTTTCATTGTGGCAGGTTTCCAACCAGGAGACACTGCCCGACATCATCAAGGTGTCATTGTTGAATTAGTCGATACAGCTTTGAAGCAAGCTAAGGTAAATAATCCAATGATTGTATTTAAAAGTGTAAAAATAACGTAGAAATGTTAATCATGTACAATTGCTAACAACATATTTCTGATTATGTATAATGATTCAAACAATTCTGCTTTTTTGCTAATTACAGATAAAACCAGGCGAGATTGATGCTGTTTGTTTTACAAAAGGACCTGGAATGGCTGCTCCATTAATTTCAGTTGCAATTGTTGCAAGAACATTAGCTCAATTGTGGAATAAACCTATTATTGGAGTTAATCATTGTATTGGTCGTAAGTTGAAGACATGAAAATTGTTATCTGTTAGAGGATAATAAAGAAGTACTCTTTAAGTCAACGGTCAATATTTTTTTAGATATTGAAATGGGGAGAGCCATAACTGGTGCTCATAATCCTACAGTTCTTTACGTTAGTGGAGGAAACACACAAATTATCGCTTACGCCAATAAAAAGTACAGAATCTTTGGAGAGACCATCGACATAGCAGTTGGGAACTGTTTAGATAGATTTGCTCGCATTTTAAAGTTGTCTAACGATCCAAGTCCCGGTTACAATATAGAGCAAATGGCCAAAAAGTATTATTTTATTTTGAAAATCCATTGATTTGATTTGATACATTCCTGATTTTTCTGTATAACTATAACCAGTGCATACGTTTCTCAATTTCAGAGGTAAAAAGTTACTACAACTGCCCTACGTAGTAAAAGGAATGGATGTTTCATTCGGGGGCCTTCTTACCTTTATTGAAGAGCGTTATTCAGCAATTAAAAAAGATTACACTCCAGAAGATCTCTGTTTCAGTCTTCAAGAAACTGTATTTGCTATGTTGGTGGAAACGACGGGTAAAGCTTAAAAATAGTTCACTTGCATCTTCATTTTGTTTATTTGAAAATATACTGAATTGTTTCATTTTCGTAGAACGTGCCATGGCTCATACTGGATCCCAAGAAGTTCTCGTATGTGGTGGAGTTGGTTGCAATGAAAGACTTCAAGAAATGATGGGTCAAATGTGCAAAGAGAGAGGAGCCAAGTGTTTCGCTACCGATGAGCGTTTCTGCATTGACAACGGTGCAATGATTGCTCAAGCTGGACTGGAAATGTTTAATGCTGGTATTCGGACACCGTGGGAGGACACATTTTGTACCCAAAGGTGATTAAATCTGATTTTGTAATGACGTTTTTTTTCGCTTCTGTGTCTTGAAATAAATTTTGTTTTCTCTCATAGGTACCGAACGGATGACGTAGAAGCGGTATGGAGAACCGACTAGAAAATAAGTTACTTTTTTGCATTGTTAAACTTTCATATAATATCCTGTTTTCATATTTCATATACTATAATAATCAATAAAACATAATGATGCGCGTCTGTTGTAAAGCAGTAAATAAAAATCTGAATTCTGAATTAAGAACTATATAAATATAAGCTGTTGACACGTATGTATAGATTTATTTGTTTAGTCACGAATAGAGCCGATGGATATGTTTGGGCTGTTATGAAAAGTGTTTCGCTTGATTAGTGATCATAGGTATTTAACTTTACGTCCGCTTGCTTTGCATTGGAGGTGTGACGAATAAGCATTATCACATACATTTCACCTCCGACGATTTCGCCTTGTCCGAGTTAGTATTATTATTAACCATATCAAAAGCACACTATATAAGCATTAGTGGTACAATGAGACTGGAGAGTGTGGTGGCAACTGGAACCCCCTCTCCTGACAGACTAGCTTTCACAGGTTACGTGTGTCCAAGTATCGATTTTCCGCTGTCAACGTCAAAAATGCAAACAAATGGTTACCTGGCTGGTTTGCAATCACTGTTCATTACAAAGCCTGGGAAAATCCAACAACATTACATACTTTCAACCACTTATTCGTCAACCGGTTACTACGAACTTGGAATAATTGGAACAAGTGGTGTGGAATTATTGTTTCTTTTACCTCATTTTTTAAACTACTCGAAAAGTTCTTACCAAATTTTAATAAATATTACTAAATGTGGCAGAAATTAGCACCTTATTGTCACTGAATTAGCATGACACTTTTTACGTATCGTGACCTTTGGTCCTTGGACATAAATGAGCCGCCGAATTTTATCTCCCCAAAAGCCATTGTCGTTGCAAATGTTGACAATAATCCTGCAGACGAGTCTGTGCTTGTGGTGGGTAGTTTATCAGGATATCTCCGAATTATTGGGGCCATCCATGAAACTGACGAAGGAGATGACGATTACGCAGAAATAATGGATAAGGCTGCCGTTTTGGCTGAGTTTCATTTGACTGCTCCAATCCTCCAGGTGGAAGCTGAAAGATTCGTTGGGTTGGTGCAAGCATAGATTTTATTTCAAAATTGAAATAAATTAACATGAATAATTTTGATTGATATGTTTTCAATTGTTTTTATGAAGCGGCTCCGACAAGATCACATTAGCCATTCTACATCCGCTAAAATTGTCCATATTTTCTGTATCCAAATTGCCTGGACAAGTGGAGCATGGGTCACAGTACAAGCTTTCTCTTTTATACGAGCATCAATTGAAACGACATGCCTTCAATATGTGCAGCGGACCCTTTGGACGTGGCGCATCTGAAGTAAATGTAGACAGAAGCAAAGGAATCAAAGACGCAAGACAATTTCTTTGTGTACAATCATTGGATGGAACACTTTCTTTTTTCGAGCAAGAAGTTTTCACATTTGCTAGATACATTCCGGATATTTTGCTACCTGGACAGTTGGCCTACGTCCCCGCCTGGGATTCCTTTATAATAGCAGCTTCATGGAACATTATTTGCTTCAAGTACACTAGTTTGGCTATGGCTAAAGATGACGTATATCAGCAGCAAACGCAAGAAACGACAGTGGGGAAAAAGTTGACTCCAGATTGGGTCGTCTCATTAGGGGAAGAATGTTTGGGAGAAATTCAGGTGCTTGGAACAGAGGAAGCTTCCACGACGCGGGTTATTGTGTGTACTTTCAGGAATATATACTGCTTCGGCCAGGCTGCGGAACTCATGTGGTGTAAAAAATTGGAGTATCAAATCAGTTCATTTTGTTCTTACGTTGTTCGTAAGTGAAAGACGTTTTTTTGCAAATGTGAGTAAGTATGGAATATAATTCAATAGATTGTAATTGTTATTTGAGGTTCCACCCCAAACGACAATCAACAAATCACACTGGCTGCTTCCGGAAGTGACCCGTACACATGCTTCATTTATAATGGAACGGCCCTGAGATGGGCAGCGAAACTCCCAATTTGCCCCACGTTCATTAATAAAGTTTCTCTAAATGTAACTTTGCAATTTAAAAAAATAGAAAGATGAAAAGTAAGCTATGAATGAAAGCTCTAAAATATATCTGTTGTAAATGCAAATAGGGCGTAGATGGAGGGGTTTTAATTCTGAATCCGGAGGGGAAGCTGATTTTAGGATACTTAGGGACAGAACCGTCGTTGTTCGTGGCACCACCAGTAGCTTCCCGTGATTTGGACTACGAGGCAGCGGAACGTGAGCTACAGCAATTGCGAAAAGTTATTAATGAAGCTGGAGAGCAGAGTAAGTATCTATAAAACATCTTCATGAAGCCTTTCTTAGCTAATCTTTCATAATTTTGTAATGACGATTTTTGTTTACTGGGAAGATGTACTAGCGAATAAAGACAGTACAGTGGAAATCAAAGTAGAATTCGAAGGTCACAAAACAAAATGGTTGGAATCTGGTCTGGAAGTGATAGCTCTTATAGGAAAAATCAAAATATTGTGTAGGCTACGAGTCAATGATCTTCGTGTGACGATCAGTACTCCTCGACCTATAACGTGTGACAATGAATCGGTCTATGTGGGCGATATCATTGGAAGGCACGTCATTCCACTGGAATTTTATGTGGCCAACCTGGCCACGCCCTCAGACCTGCAATGTGATATTTTCGTCTTCTACGTGAGTGACAGCGGCTCACCTCATTTCGTACAAAAGAATGCAGTTAAAATTCCACTTTTTGTTGTGGCAAAAGCTTGCGATTTTGTGGAAAAGGATGCGGAGTGCAAGTTGACCTTTTCTGTGAATAAACAGGCTGTAAATTTAGTGCAGCTGTACAATGGTAACCTGTTAAAATTATTTTTGTTTCAAAAATTATGTAAATCCATAAAAGTTTATGTCCGATTTTATGAATTTTAAAGATTTTGAATGGAGCTCGGAAGCAAGTGCGACTAGTATATGCTTTAAATTCTACGATGGTGCAAAAGTAACCGTTCTTTGTTCCACAAAGACAAACACGTCGACCGCATCCAAATACAGAATTCAGTCTAACATAATCTCAGCCATTTACATTGTGTACCGAGATTTTGTGGAGAGACTGCAACGAAAATTTGGCAGAGAGAAAGAAGATTTTCGGATAGATTTGGCCGGGGCAGATAACGACGTTCCGTTTTTGATGGAGTATTTTGGAGAAATGGATGCTCATTTGTTGAGGAAAGAGAGAGAAATTCAAATTAAGGTATAATTTTAATACCCACCACATATGTACATACCGGCCAAGCGTTTGTTGGACAAATATTTCTTGTAATTTTTACTGGTTTCGCCTGTAGGCCGACCTTGCAGACAGAGCAGCTCAACTTAGGGCAGTACAACGACGGCTACTGATAAGATTCCGTGATAAAAATCCAGTGCCGTTGACTCAGCTAGAAATGCTGCTGGACGGATCTTTAGATCAGATAACGGACTGCTTGAATTTCATTGACAGTAACCAAGAAGTAAGAGAAGAGGATTCTAAAATTTATTTGTACAAACTTGGGATTTTAACGCATCTTAGTACTAATTGTTTGATCAACATAGGAAATGTATAAAAGCGAATGCCGCCTGAGCGGAGCAACCCGATTTTTAATTGAGCTCATGCTCCTTAAAGGAGGAAAAGGCCCAGATGAAGCCGCTCAACTCTCAAGTGCACTTTGTCCCTACATTTGGAACTTCACCGAAGAGTTCGGGTGGGAAGAGGCGGTTTACGCTGCATTGACTTTCATCAAATCTCAAGTTGTCACCAACAACACCTCTGGCAAGCTGGAGCCGAAGAAATTGAAGAAAGTAATTAAGTTGGTACTAGAGAAAGTTGGGAAAGGCTCGTCTTCCGTTTTGGATGGTGCAAACGGTAAGAAAGCAGCGGGGGATAGCGGCCAAGGGCAAGAGAAGAAAGCGGAAAATGGGGAAACGTTGATTGGAAATGAGATCACAGAGCGAATGACCTCTGCTAGGGGAAGGAGGGTTCGTCCACATAACCCCGTTTTGGAGTCGATACCTGAACCAGTAGCTGAAGGTTAGTACTTAAATATTGGTAGTTTTACATAGTTTAAGTAAGATAACCTTTTATTTGACATTTGTTCTAGCGGAAGAAACAATTGAGAAACCTATACAGCAACAAGATGACGGCTCGCCCGAGGAAAACAATCTGGTCGCTCTGCGTGATAGTTATGAACATGAATTGACTGAAATCCGTTCTGAAGTTCACGCGCCTCCTCGTGAACTTCAACAGTCGCTTCTAGATGAACATACAGAAGAAAACGAGGGGATCGGAATCAACAGTAGCGTTGAACAACCAGAGGACGAACCCCCTCCGTCGACTTCATTTACTTTGACTCAAAACCACTTTGGAATCGATTCATCCTCAGATGTGAACTACAATGACGATAATGAAGATATGACATTGCATCATCAATATCTAACGAAACGAAAAACCGATAACCAGCAGCCAAACAAAAATCCTGAAATCGCTACCATGTCTGATAACACGATAAGTGACGAGAACTTTTGGTAAATAAGAGAGAAACTTCCGCATTCTTTTAATTTTTCCCGTGGAATTTGCATAATCTTCATTTTTAAATGTTTGTACGTTTGATTTTTTATTTTAAAGTTATTTTTATTCTAAAAGATCACATTTGCGGGTTAAGGTTCAAATAAATTGCGGCTGACAAATGATGAGTTGTTAGTGAAAATAAATCAGTAATAAAATAAACAAAACAGTAAAAAATTATTAAAAGTAGTGTTGATTATTATTATTTATAAATGAATTGACTTTCCTTTCGGCATGTTGTTGTTTTAACAAATATTATTATGAATTGACTCATTTCGTTTCGGTTCGGTGGTAATCAAGCACCTCAGAGAAAGACCTCATGTTTTTATATGACCACTTTTTGTTATGAAATTCCGCCTGCAGATCCAGTTATCCAGTTTACTCCAGATAATTGAAGATTGCGAATGCTTTTCCAATGTGTGCAAAATAATGTGTAGGAAGATCAGTTTTTCACGACATGCTGACCTGCTTTTATAATATGGGAAATGGACTGCTCACTTTACGCAGGGCACCATGAAACTGAACTGAAATTATCTATTTTTTAAATTGACCTTTTATCAGTTTCATCATAAAAAACAGCGCAAGCGCAGCACTTGCAAAAACGAAACACAGTCTCACCTCTGTCTACCATCTCATCTCATGTCACTTCATCTGCGCCATAAACTGAAAGTCGATCTTTATTTTATTAGTTTAGTAATCGCAATAATTGCATTATAAAATGCGTATTTACAATGAACTAAATAGGTACATGTTTTAACTGTAGCAGTTTCAATTCGGGTTAACTGAATTGAATGAACTCTTTAGTCAGTGACAACTTCCTAAGGCCACAAAAGTTGCGTGTGATGTTAATTATATTAAACCATAATTTAGGTGTAAGTGCTCATAGTACGATGAAATGCTAGTAGGACAATGAGTGTTGTGGGCATTTGTTCACACTAGAACCCCATTTATTTTTATTTTCCTTCTTAATCTTAAGTATTTTTCATTAAGCATGAAGGGAGGCGAAGAAATCAATTAGCAATTCAAGAGTTTTATGTTAAAATATTAAGTCAAGCAATA
>VYYJ01002701.1:0-19982 GCA_021029165.1 Cyphoderus albinus | reverse complement strand
ACTCGGGAACGTCACATCCAAAAACGTTGGTCCATAGCTCATTGGATAGACAAAGTGATTACACGTCGCATGGAATAAAAATTTGGTCAACGTGACCTTTTTTATTTTTCACATGAAAAAGTCAATTTTGCCATTTTTGACCATTTTCGGCGTTTTTTGGTCAATGGTCTTTTTCATTCGCTCTCGTTCTAAAAAGTCCCTCCATGAAATTTTGTGAAACTTGGTATACCGACGTAAAAAGAGTTGGAGAATACAATGGTGAAGTTATCTCGGAGACATATTTTCGAATAACGGTACCTAAAAATGACCCTTTGGCACTTCCGGTCCAGAAGTTACGTTGACCAAATTTTTATGCCATGCGACGTGTAATCAATTTGTCTATCCTATGAGCTATGGACCAACGTTTTTGGATGTGACGTTCCCGAGTTATCCCCAAAAAAGGTGACCATCTTTGAATGTGATCGACCGGTGTATGTATTTCTTTTGTTATTGACCTGTAATATTTGATCTCAACCAAAATCAAAAAATACAAATTGTACGTATGACATATTAATGTTGGGCTGTTTCTTCACTGGACTGTTTAATCGGGGGTTGTTGTTTTGAAGGGCTGTTTTTGGGGCATATTCGCCCTTTGGGGCAAATGGCTTTTTTTAATTTCTCTCGTTCTAAAAATTCCCTCCATGAAATTTTGTGAAACTAAAAAGGAGTCAGAGAAAGCGATGACAAAGTTATCTCGCAGACATATTTCGATATTTCCGAAAACGGGTACTTGACTTTTTAGTTAAAAAATATTTGCATTTGCTTTTGCTTTTTGCATTTCCGGTCCAGGTCCAGATCAACTATTTATATCATTCGATGCACAAACTCTTAATTTCTCCATTGAGCCTTTGCCCATTTTTTCCGACTGGTAAGGTCGTGTGCTCTTCAACTTTGATAACATTATGAAATGAAGTACCAAGTACCAAATTATTGCATTTGACAAAATACTTAAATTAAAAACCCACAATAAAACCAAAATCTGGTTAATGTAAACAAACCCGGGTCTTTCGTATCCTGATAAATCAAGTTAATACTCATGTTGCAAGATTTTTATGGGATAGTACATACATAATTAGCATGTTGGAATGGAATAAATTATACATTTGGGATGATGCACATACACAACAAGGATAATATACATTTTCCTATAATATACACACCAATTTGATAGAAATGCTTATTATACAAATTCAAAATATACAGTACAGTTATATTTTATACAAAAATACCATTTTATTTTCGCAATCCAACAATTTAAATAACACTTTAATATCACAAGTTCATTATATATATTAATATTTTTTATTAATAAACTAATAGTTAAAATAACTAATTGAAACTCAATTAGTCGTTAAGAATAATGATGATTCAAAATTCAAAACTTCATTAATGATTAAAATAATTTATGAGCAATTGTTAGCTTTAATGGTAACCGTAATGTCGAAAGCTGTGTCATCAGAGTAAAGGTTTTTTGGGTTGGACCTTAAATAGCTTATTTTTATGTTTGGTTTCATAATTCGATGCATCATTTAAATAACCGTCCAATTCCCCTTTTTGCACATTGCCCTTTTGGGGGTAAATTCCCCTTTATACCTATTCCTTTTGTGTGTATTGCCCTTACTGTAGATTGCCCTTTGTGCTAATTGCACTTCGTAACAATTGCCCTTGGTACAAATTCCCCTGGAAGCTAACTGCCCTCTGTTGATACTGCCCTGTAATGAAAACTGCACAAAGGGGAATTTACCCCAAAAGGGCAATGTGCAAAAAGGGGAATTGGCATAGAACCGTTTTAAACACTTTAAAGATGAAGAGTTGGACTTTCAGATAGAAGCACAGACTGTAAAATTCAGAAGCACAAACTGTAAAAAAATAAGAATGCATTGTAATTCATGAAAATAGTGTGAAATTCGAAATTTTGTCTCGTTTACTAACAACTCACAAATCGGGCAAATCTTTACCATTTTGGCTGGCTGATGGTTAGTTTTAATGCTGAAAGTCCCAGCTTTAAAATGAGATGTCAGTCCAACTTAATATGGGACAACCTTTATGTAGGATTTGGTTATGTGAAATAATGAATAGTGAAATGGAACTTAATTGGTTGTATCATTTGCATATTTACCTTTGCTAGTGGATCTTCTATGGCAGTGTATCATTTTTACTTGTACAATTTTGGATATTGTATCATCCGGAATGTATCATTTATCACCAGACCCATACTTAATGAAGTGCCCCTTCGTATTTTATAGATTGTCAATTTAGAAAATTCAGATTAGCTGGATTATTTGCATACCAATTGTAACTACAGCAGCAGCATTACGATAATCTGTTCTTCTGTCTAGACGTACAAACAAAAAAAGGTTTTATTTTTGTTTTGTTTTGTTTTCTTGCTTCAGTTGATATCAAGACAAGAGGTAGGGATAGAAATAGAACCCGCTGATCTTCGTTAACAGAGAAGACGATTTAAATTTGATTTAATTTAATCGACTCATTAGTGAAATGGCCAAGTCCAAGAAAACGTCTTTAGAGTCGCTAAGAAAGACGTACACGCAGATTAAAGCAACTTTAAAGAGAAGACTCCAGAGCAAGAAGAAAAAGGTAAAAATGGAATAGAATAGAATCAGACCATCTAAATCTATTTATAAATATAATATTTCTTGATAGTTTAGTTTACAGGTTAAAGGGTGATTTAAATTTAAGTATGTTTTAATCATTTCCAGAAAGCTTTCAAGGGCCGCCGAAGGAGCCGTGTAGCGCCCGTTTCGCAAAGTGAGAGGAACTTGATCACTGCTATCAAAGCAAAGAAATCGGCGGAACGACGAAAGAGTAAGTAAAACTTAAATCACATCACAATGAATTTATTTGGTCCCTTTTTGCATTTCTCAGTCTAATTAGATATGATTTAAACTTAAGAAAATCTGCCTACTCGTCTCCTCTCAATCCCGAGGACGCCACGGACAGTGGAAATTTGCGAGCCGGAAGGTGGCGAAGCTAGCTCCAAACTTTATTTTATCCTGGCTTTAGAGCTAATCCCGAAATTCGGTAACTACCAATTATATACATTATTGTATAAATGTATAGAATTTTTACAACTATTTCGAAACTCACTTTACAAATGTTGCTCATTTTAATTATAGAAAAGCAGAAACGTGGGCCGGTTTTACGAAGACGCATCCCCGTGAATACGTCTCTCCCAGACGGTATGATGATGATGACCCCTCGTGTGGTGATGGTGAAGCACGTGGATACGAAAAAAACAAAAGCTGCTTCAGCTAAGAAGGTAATTTTCATGTTAATTAAAATTAAGATATTTAAAACAACTTAAATCTCTATTTAAAAACAATAATGTATGTATGTATGTATTTATTTTATTTTCTGTAGACGCCAAAGGTTGAGCAGACTCCCATTCCGGCTACCCCTGCGACTCCTCGGGGCCAGCGTCGCGGGCGTCCTGCCGCCGCCATGGCTTCGACTCCAATTCGGCGTTCGCTCCGTGGGCGTTCTACCACCATCGCTGTGGGTCCTACGGCCAGGGAAAAGTCATCGAGAGGTCGCCTGGTGAAACCAAGGGCTTCATGCATTTGTTGTCAGTAAATCTGATATTATTAACTCTTGAATGGTTACAAGTTACAGTGAAGACTAATTAGCAATTTAAATGTTATTTAAGTTGTGCCTAGGGATAATTAGTTTTACTTGACTGTTTGTAATATAATTACAATTAACTACAATTTCGATTTCCGCATCTCATTAAAAGCATGCTTGATTACAGACCGTGAGAAAAAATTTTGTTTGAGCATCCTTCGTATAAAAATTATTTTTACTGGATACCTAGTTCATTTTAACGAGTAAGTTGAGTTGATTGTTGAGAAAACAGGAAAACATTGACTTAATAGTTTTTAGCTTAGGTTCTGGCGTCTCTTAAAAATGAGATTCACATCATTCTTCGCTGTGAGAGTTAGGTCGAACTCGAACTGGATGTCCTCCCATTTATCCGTCGTCTCGATTTCGAAGTGACGGAGTATCAAAGCCGTGACAAGTTTTATTGTCAATGGACCGATTTTCCATCCTGGAGGATAATAAAAAATAACTGTCAAACAATCCTAAACTGATGAAAACATTCATAAAAAATCAATTTATACCAATGCAGTTTCTGGCGCCACCCGAGAATGGCAGGTATGAATAGGAATGTCGTTTTGCACACTCTTCCGGTAAAAATCTGTCCGGGTCGAATTTTTCAGGTTCTGGGTAAATCTCTGGAATTCGGTGTATTCCCCAAGGGGAGAAAACGGCTACTGATCCCTGTGGAATTACCAGATTAGATTCCACCTCGAATGGAACATCTACCCTTCTGGCGAAAACGGGCACGATCGGATTCAATCTCAAACTTTCCTTCATGCATCTATCCAGATACCTCAGACCGTTTAAATCCGCCATCGTTAATTCAAAATCCATGTGGGCTGAGTCTTCTGGAAATGCATTTTTATTTTTCATTTTGTACAGCTCGTCCACCTCCTTTCTGCAATTTTCCTGAATTTCCGGATTCAATGCTAACCGCATAAGCAGAAATATGATGGCCCAGCTCGTCGTTTCGTGACCTCCATAAACCATGGTCAATGTCTCCTGGAATATATCGTCAGCGCTGAACTCGGCATCCAGCATTTCCTCCATCATGCATTTTAACGGTTTCGTGTCGTTACAAGAAGGATTCTTATTTTCCTTTCGCTTTGCAAATCGCTCCTTGATAACCGCAAGAAATTGGCGAATTTCCAACACCGTGTGGTCAAACCGCTTTCGGAGGGGATGCAGCCAGAAAATAGGTCGAATAAGGAGCCAAGGCTGCTTAAGGCATTGGGCCGTTGTATTTTTCGCACTTTAACAATAAAAATGTTTTTCATTAATTTCTAATTCATAACATCTTAATTATCAATATTATCATTAATTATATTCATTTACATCATTAAATGCTTATGAAATTCCAGCCGCTCTTCCATTGTTGTAATTTCCAAGTCCATGATGATATCTGCAACAAAATAAAATCCTACCTTTAAATATATATACATTAAAAACTTAATTTTGATTTAAAAAATAATTTTACGCAAAATGATCTCCAGCGCCGTAGTATTCAGCAATTTGCCAATCTTTTCGTTGCCAATTCCATCCGTTTTTTCTCCGTCTTTCATCCCAACTAGCAAATCTTTGATTAATTTTTTTGTGTGGAAATTCATTTTCCTGAGCTGGTCTTGGATTCCGTTGAATGAGAGCATTCTGGAAATCACTTTTCGGTGATGATTCCACACGGGATCTAACAAAATTCATAATTATCCAGTGACTCACTTTGATTAGTTTAATTTAATTAATATTAAAAAATATGAAAATTTTACATTCTGAAAATACCAGTCCTTTGGTAATTATCTGGCCTGCTGCACTATGATAAATGAGCTGTGGCTTGTTTAGGTAAATGGGATTGGAGTGCGTTAGAAATTTCTGGAATAAAAATATTAAAATTTAAGTCACAAATAATTTTCGCATTAGTTAATTGATAGAATTACTTTACCTGAATATAGACTGGGTCGACAAATCCAATATAATCTGTATTAAATATCTTCGATTTGTTGAGCTTCCCGTATGCTAATGTCCAGTCTGTAAACAGCTTGAATCTGTCGACGCCGGGCCATGCGAGGTGGTACAGCATCCCGATAATTGGAAACGACGGAGGTCCCCGAAGTTGGTGATATTTGTAATTATCATCCTGTCTGCTTTTGGAAAACCGTTGTCGTCTATCAAAATACTTCCGGAATAAAAGTAAAAGAGCCACCAGAATTAATAGGGAAATCTCTAGAAAGGGAGATTTATAATTGAACCCAGCTCTGACTTCAAGATAAGGATTTAATGCGGCTGGTAAAAACGGCGAGGAGAAATTTGACATGGTCTCAAAGTTGCGGTTTGAAAAAAAAAGAAAAGTTTTTTACTCTTATGAAGCAAATCTGCAACTAAACCAAAACCACCAGAGAAAATCATCGTCTTCGGTTTAGCTTTGAATCAATTAATAGGCGGATGCATTACATTTCAATTACATCAAGATTTAAACATCATTAAAATAATTATAGGTAAATTTCATATTTCATCGTGAATAAAAGTAAGGACATTGTGTACAGATATGTATATATAGTATGTACGTAATAAGGAAAAAATGGGACTGTAAAGTAGTTGCAAAACAAATTGTGATTAAGGGTTATAATAATGGTTAACTGAGCTTTTAATATTTGATATGTACCATCTTGTCCGTCCGCAATATTTCACAAGCTATTTTCCTGGACACAAATATTCTCACAGTATGTATGTATTTAGTAGTAGTTTCAGTTGAAGTGATGTGATTGAACAAAGATACAATATTTAAGTGAATGATGATGAAATACAAATGTTTGTTTGGGATTTTTTATTTGTGTTCATTATCGATTCGATTGAAAGACTTTCAATGAAAGTTGAGAGGTTTTTAACCTTGAATTTTCCGTAAAGCTGTTTATTTTTTTAAACACACAGACTGCGACTGTGACTTGACTAGCAGTATTTATATAAATAAAATAAAATAATATGTTCAGGTCAGGGAAGCTCCAGTAATATAAATTTAAACAAATGTACGTGTATTCATGTTTCTAATTAAGGTAACAAGCAACAATTAACTCTTTGCCATTATTGTACATCGTTATTATTCGGATATGAAACGTGACAAAAAAAAAGAGTTCATGGAAAGTCTAAAAATAAAATCCACAAAAAAGGGTCTGGTAAAGTCCTTGAGCCAGTCTGCCTTTGTCTTCATTCTTGAGCTTGAACCAAACAGGGTTCATTTTCATTTCATTTTTATCATTTGTGTATATGCTGCTCTCGAGCGTGCATAATTAAGCCATGAACTCTCAATGTCAAAGTGGATCAGTGAGTACAAAAATACACTTTTCTTGCCTTGCCCAGTTGCCCATCGAAAGGGACAGATATTTTCGTTCGCTTTTTCATTTCATTTCATTACGATTCCGAGTTGAAAAAGTTTCAGGTGCTATTCCATTTCTGAAATCTCATCTAAAATCATTCATTTCATTTCAGAATTTTTTGTCGGTTGGTTAATTTGCAGAAAATATAAAAATTCTCATAAAAATGGCATTCATAATTTTTTCCTTGTTCACTCTATCCGTACATTTGCTAATTTGCAAACTCACATTAACATCCGCCCAGCAAGTGACTGTGCCAAGTTTTCCACCAGGAATGAACGCAAATCAATTTATACCCGTCCAGACTGGACAGCAGCCGATGTCAATACCGTTATCGATACCAATGGCACCGCCACCGCCGCCGCCATTTCTACAGCGGCCACGACCACCGCCGCCTCCACCTTCAAATTTTCCTGATATTTTCGACGATGATGATATCGTTAGTCTCTATCCATCACCCTTTCAACGCCCACCGCCACCTCCACCACCCGAGGATGACTTCGACGATATCGTTAGCCTGAACCCACCGCCACCACCACCTCGCCCACCTCCAAAAATTCTGACAGCTGATTGCTCGGCAAACTTCAAAAACAAGGAGAATGTGGGCAGGGCCCTTGCCATGTGGGCTTATAACAACACAAACCGATTTAATATCATCGTGGTGGACGCAGTGTTATTCGCTTTGAGTGTGACCACCTGTGAGAAACTGGTGATTCCCAATGACCTGGTGCCACCGGAAGATCCACGATTGGCTATGATGGGTGGGTGTTAATATTAAATAATGCAACAACAAAAATCATGAAAATTATTCGATTTTTTATTTTTGCGAATGTTTAGGTCCATCACCTCTTCAAGGGTCACAGGAAGGTTTTATACAACTAACAAAAGAAGAGTGCCAGAGAATGATGCGACAGAATGTGACAACTGACGGGAGGAAAATGAAAGAGAGTGTGTTTTTCCCCAGGGTGAGATCCTCCGAGTATGCGACGGCGAGTGGCATCGTTGTCCATAGAACGTTTCAACATGACTTCAAAGCCGACCTGTTAACTGGAGTGGTGACCAACGTGTGGAATGAGCCGTTACCCTGCAATTATTTTGTGGCCGCGGGATACTGTCGATTGGGGCCGATTGGCTATGCTTGGGACATGGGTGACCGAAAAAGATGTAAAATGAGTAAATTGGGAAGGTCCAGGTGCAGGATTCAGGATGGCGATAGTGTCATCTGTGGCGGCAGATATTTCTCGGCACTGGGGGATATCAAGCAGTGTGGAACGTGCGGTTCTGTTATTTTTAGGAGTGGGAAAGGCGTTTATTTTAAGTTGGAGAAGGCTTATTAAAAATATTCAATGTTTAGGAAAACTCGAGTTGTTTTTTTCTCACTCGTCTCAAGGTCGTAATGTGAAGTGCTTTTTGAGTTAGATATGTACCAATGTATAAGAAAGGTTCGGTCGGTGAACCCAAATTGTGTGAAAAGGGTAAATATGAACAAACCTAAAAGTAGATTCAAGGATGGGTTTGAGTTTTATGCTATTATAAATATTTATATTCTGTCAGCTTTGGGTTTTATGTATGTGTAGATTTTTGTATGTGAAATGAGAAAAATCAGTGAAATCTAACATTTTGGGACAGGCCAGTTTCAGTGTTAGCTCAGAGTTATCAGAGGACGCTTTAAATAAATTACATTACAGACAAACTCCTAAATAAAAACAAATTCTTATATTTTTTCTAATTCGAAAAAGAAATTTTTGAGCTCCATTCCATCATAAAACCACAACTACTTCAATCATCTTTTCATAATTAAGTAAGTTGGTAATTTAATATTTTTAAAATATTTAAGGGTTTAATTATTTATACAAAATTCTAAATGAGACATTAAATAAAATATTTTATTTTCAGTTTGCCCCGGAGTTTTTAATATGACATTATCGTCATCATTCTCAACTTTTCTACATTTATGCATCCTGCTCGTAATAATCTTACTACCTGTGAGAATTTTCGGTGACGACGAAGATTCCTCAAACGTGACATCCTCCGAAAGCCCAGCTTTCGTCTCAAACTGTGAGCCATTTCCGCCTCAGAATGAGACAATTGCGAACATGATCCTGGCCGAAATGGGACTTAACGAGAAACAGCTCAACTCGAATGACACGTCTCATGTACTGATCTCTCTGCTCGAGAGTGCCGTCACTGATCTGAGCATGTCAACATGTGAAAAAGTCGCACTCCCGAATCCCCACGCAAGACACAAGAAATTCGCAATTTTGCCACTGACCCGTGAGGAGTGCGAGACAATCGCGAAAAATCTCACGACTCCGGATGGAAAATTGAAGCTAAAGCCTAGTGCGCATTTTCCCCGACTTTTCTCCTATGAATCGCGAAATCGGAGCACAGGCACAGTCGTGAGTCACACTAGTATCAAATACGATATGTACAAGGTGGACCTCCTCTCCGGCAAAATTCTGAATCCGCGTGGTCAGAAATTTCCCTGCAAATTTGATGACGGCTACTGCAAAATCGGGCCGGTTGGCTATGTTTGGGACACCAACGTAAAAAGTTTGTTGGATGCAGAGAATGACACGGGAAAATGTAAATTGAACGAAAAGGGGAGTCTCGGCTGTAAATGGGAGAGTTTCGGCAATAATTTGGTCTGCAAGGGAAAAACTTTCACGACTCTACCACCGGATCTGAAAAGGTGCCAGGTGTGCGGCTCAACCGTATTCAGGAGTAGGAAAGGGAAATATTTTACGGTTGAGAATTTTTAAATTGTGAAAATTGAGGGAAAGAATTTGGACGTGTAAATTTAAATTGTATAATAAAAACTTTTATTTTTTAATATTACTTTCTAATAGTTTATACATATGTATGTAATGTAAATAAGATTGAAGAAATCAATAAATCACCTCGAAAATCCAATCAATTTCAATTTTAAGACTCTGGAGGATTCAAACCCATCGCTTTTCCGTATGGGTTTATCATCAGAATCTCAACAATGTTTCCTCTCCATTCCACGCCATCTTTTTAAGAAAAAAAAATCGTTAAAATTTTCCATTCATAAAAATCTCATTTCATTCATAATTTAAAATCTCCTCACCTGCGGTAATGAAGCAAATCTTCTCGGGATCGTGGTATTTGCCCACAATGAGAGAACCCGGAAGCAAATTGTAGGTGGACCGACATATATACGCATCATTTCCGTCTGAATGTTTTCCACCGCTGATCCAGGTGGTAGTATTGGGCATTATTGATGAACTGATGCTGACCCAGCTCAGAGTTCCTCTGGGAGCTTCCAGAACCTTTTTTAATACTTATGACATTATTTATTATATATTCATGATTAGGTAGTTATGTGCAAGATTTTTTAACTGTTAAGGCTAACCCAAAAAGTTGTGTTGGAAATCTGCTGCTGTCCAATATCGTTATAAAAGCACTGAACAACGTGGTTAGTTATCTCGCCGATCCATAACTTTCCCGGGAGAAATCTGTCCACATCCGGGATTTTCCCTCGGCATAGGTACAAAACTGTTCCGGTGCTGTTCTGGAATCCGACAGGGGGCAATCCGAGGCTTAGCACGTCACTTGTGTTCCGTTCCACCCATTGAATTGTCGGTGCCGGAGGATCTTGTCCGAGAACGAAATTTTGCAGTGAAAATAAAAGTGAGATGAAAATTGCACGGGACAAAATAATTTTTATTGTCATTTTAAAATTTTCAGAAAAAATCCAAAGTTGATCGTAGCTTCACAGGTTCAACCAAATAAAATAAATTTGAGTTGCAGAGACAAAAATGAGTTCACTTTTGATATTGATAACCTCAACCTCGATTGATAACTTTAATCTGTAGATGATGATGATGATGAATGGGATTTTCAGCACCTCAATTCTATACAACAGCCAAAGCAGCAATGGCAGCATACCTGGAAGCAACCATCCTGCTCACAGCAACAGGCCAAGCAGCAGTCGCAGCAGCAACTTGCACAATCGCAATTATCACAATTGCAATCACAGTTAGTACAATTACAATCGCAATTAGTAGAATTAGAGCACGAGTGACAGCAGGAAAAGCAGAGAACCCCGCCCAAGTCACTGCCACCTCCAGCACCTACGTTTCCCTCTGGTGGGGAAAATTTCTCAATTTCGTCCTCAATCGGGTTCAGAGTTTTTATGGGCTGGGTGGTGATGGGAGTCTCAGACTCGGAAGTTACAGATGTTTCAGTTGAAGTTGCAGCAGGATGATAGGGATTATCGGCATGTTTTAGTTTGGCTGTGGCCCCGCTGGTTTCTGGGAATACCGATGATGACCCCATTTTTCTAAAATGTTTGCAGTTAAAGTTAAATGGGTTAATGGATATGTCATGTACTCGAGCAAAATGTTTTAGGTTAATGTGCTGAGCTGAGCTGGATATTTACTGTGGTTGTGTTAAATAAAATATCAGGCAGGTCCTTTCATTTTCATAATAAGTTGATATTTCATAGGTGGCAGAAATTTTTTTATCGATTTTTATTCACCTTGATGAAAGAAAAAAATCAATAAGTAAATATGAAAAAAGAAAAGAAAATGGGTTTTCTTATATTGGATTGGATTGATATTATGTTTAGACAACAGAATTAAAGCTCTGGCACATTATTTTCTGCCATTATTATGCGTAAATACAATACAATTTTCAGTTTTGGCTTTGTTCGAATAACATTTAAATATTTGCACAGTTCTCTTTGGCTTTGATGCTCGAAATGGCTTGTTATTACGTCATAACACATTTTGTGAATGCGAACAATGAAAAAATTATGACGATAGACTGAAAATAAAAAATTACGTAAATAAGCGAAAGTTGATGAGGATTGAGCCACATAAAAAACTAAATTAAATATGCTGAATTAGGTTTAAATGTTTTTACTGTTTACCAAACTCACTCCATCGTTCGTTAACTGAACATTTAACTAAATTATTGGTATCGACTTAAGCTGTTTAAACCGGACTTTGTTTGATGTTTTTTGACATTTTGACAATAATAAAAATGTGTTTGTTTGTTTATGTAATTGATTTTTGATTTGTAGTTCCAGTTTTCAAATTCGGTTCTAAAATCCAATTTAGCATTGAAATTGACTCGATATTCGTTTTATTGCTTTTTGGATGCTTTATAATGGAAAAACTCAATGGCCATTTGCTTATTTATTAGAGGAATTTAATACTAAACAATATAAATTTAATCCATACTCATTAAAATTTTAAAAGTCCTTGCTCATTGTTTTTCATCTAGGTACGCATTATAAGTTACTGATAAATACGTACATAATAATAAGTACGTATACATACGTATATTAAAGAGTCCTCTAAAATATTTTTTTCAAATTCAGTAGGAAGTTGACCATTAAATCGTGCTCGTTAGGGCTAATCGGGTGGAAAATAACACAGTGGGAGGAAAAAAGCAAAATGCTTAAAAAAAATTAACAGACTTTCACTTCCTGTAAAAAATAACGTTCTGGCTCTAACTAACTAGTGACTAAGTTGTTTAAACCAGTTGACATGAGAAAGCCCAAAGAAATGAAAGCAAATTCACCATAAAAAATTTAAATACTCGATAAATCCAGTGAATCTCAAATCATGCCTTCAAACTGGCTAAAGCTGAAACGCGTTACAAGGCGAATGGCGTTGATTTACCCAGCGGATTTTGAAAACGTGAGATTTGATGTTAAATCATGATTTTTAAGAGAGAAATTTAATGCGATTTGAAATAATGTGAAATTTTTGGTCTTTGCAAATTACAGCCTCGAAAGAAACTGGGAACGATCGTGACATCGCCACTCTACCGAATCGTGCTCCAGCTGAACCACAAAATCCAGGAAAAATGCTACCACTACCTCCAGCCATTTTACTGGAACAATTCGAAAAGAAAATTTGAGTCAAGGTCGAGATCCGGAATTAAAACGTATTTGTGGCTGTTTGTAAATTTCTTCCTGCTGCCCTACGTCAACATCCTGAACAGTTTCGTGGTCCTTGTGGCGGTGGGGAAAAACGTGTATGAGCGACTGAACATTGTGCAAAATTGTCTGCTAGTGGGTCAAATGCTCGTGGGATTGTGCAGCGTCACTTGCTCATGGACGTTCTGGAGACATTCGGAGAATCTCGTGACATACTTGAACGAGCTCGTCCCACTTTTCGCGGACTCGAACAACGACAGAGTTTTCCAGGTTTTCGACCTCCACTATAAAAATCTAAATTTCGGTCTCCGAAATTGGAAGTCATGGCGTTCCCAGATTTCCGCCCTGATTCAAAACTCACGGCGACTCATTTACCTGCCGAATGGTGACATAGACGTTCCAGGACTAATCGTTATCCAGTTCGTGATTTGCAATGTGTTAGTGAAGTACCAGTTCCTAGTCCTTTCCTTCTGGTTTAAACTAGACCCCGCCCACCATTTCTCCCATCTGGTGCTACCACAGGGATACTTTGATAACCCATGGACAGCCACGCCCATTTTTATAATAAGGACCTTCGTCAGCTCTTGGTGTCTTCTGGAGAGTTCGAACGTGCTCCGAAATTTCTGCGTTTTTCTCTTCGTCGTCCTGGAATGTCTGCGGAAACACCTGCTGGTACTGGAGAAGCTAAAGCCCAGCCGAAAACTGGTGAAAAGCTACCAAATGTTTTGCATTGTTTTCTCGGGGCTTAACGAGACTTTGAGTATTTTACTTCCGGTTTTCCTTGGAGTACTCTACCTGTTTCTGTTAATCAACAATGCCATGACCATCATCGCCTTCAAACTCGTCCCATGGCAGTTTTTCATTATGTACCCTTGCTGTTCTATTCTGGGCGTGGCTGGGGTCGTCCTTATCTGGGACATGGCCATTCTGGTGCATGTGCACAGCGAAAGAGTGAAAAGGGTGTGGCTCAAAAAACTGGACCTGGAAGCTTCAACGTCGACATGTTCATATCAGGAGAAACTTATTCTAAGGAAAAGCGTTAGGGCGATGCGACCCACTGCGGTGACCTACGGATCTCTGGGATCTATGAGGGTGGAGTCAAGACGGAGATATTTGAACGCGGCGTTTTCCGACTCCGCCCAAATTATGGTTATGATGCGGAGAATGTTGAAAAAATTAATATAAAAGTATTTTATTTATGGTCTTGTAAAATTTTACATTTATTAAAGATTAAAATTTGCATTCATCGCATTAACCTAAAAAATCTCCTCATTGCCACCATGACCGCGGCCGAGTCACAAATGACAGAGTTGACGTAGCGCCTCATCGCGGTGACCCTCATTGCCCCCAGAGAGCCACAAGTGATGGCGTTTGGTTTCAGTGAGAAAACCGTTTTTCGCTTTAGTTTTGCATTTTCAATATCGCATCTTGCCAATTCCTGAATCCAGCTCATTTTCATTCTCCGACTGTACCTGTCCACGAATGTCGTCATTTCCCAGATGAGAATCGCGGACGCAGAACAAAAGACGGAGCAAAAGGGCATCGCCATGTAAAACTGCCACGGCACCACATTTAGTCCCAGAATTGTGATCATGTTCGAGGTCAGCAGCACCCAGTAGAGAAAACCCAGAATTCCCGGCATGAGAATCCTCAGTGTTTCATTGAGACCTCCGAAAATGAGCGAGAAAATTTTGTACTTCTGGAAGACTTCCAGTGTAGGATTTGTGTCACTTTTGATGACAAGCAGTTGCTTCCTGAGACACTCCAGTATCACAAAGAGAGTCACGAGAAGGTAACGAATCACACTGGACACCTCCAACATTGTCCAGCCGTACATGAAGACTCTCAGAGTGAAAACTGTCCAAGTGCTGGAATATGTTGGAGTCAAAAGATGGAAAAAGTGGAAGCAGGGATCCAGCCGGAACCAAATTCCGGCAACGACAAATCCGTACTGCATCCAAATTCCGGAGTAAATTGCGTTCAAGATGATTATACCCGGCAGGTCTACACTTCCGTTTGGTAGATTCGTTAAACTCTTCAGTTCATCCAGGACCCTTGAAACTCTCAACTTTCTCCAGTTCCTGGAGAATCTGAGATCTTTAAAAAACTCAAAAATCTCGTCGTTTCCGGAATCAGCGAAGAGAGGCACAAGCTCATTTAGAAATGTCACGAGTTGCCCCGAATTCCCCCAGAAAATCCATGAAGTTGACACTGTCAAAACTCCCGTGAGAAATTGTCCCCCTAACATGAAGACCTCGAAGACGTTCAAAGGCCCGTAGATTTTCCTTGCCAGGGCCAAAAGTACCACGAAGCTGTTCAAGATGTTATGGTAGGGGATTAGGAAAAAGTTGACGAAGCACCACAAAAATGTCTCGGTTTCATTCGTTCTCACGAAAAATTTGCGTTTAGAATTGTTCCAGTAAAATGGCTGCATGTAACCGTAACACTTCCGTTGCATTTCATAGCTCAGCAGAAGAATTATTCTGTTATAATGGGGATGTCACGATTCTTCCTTGCAATTTTCTCCGAGGCTAAGAATTTGCAAATTTATTAAATATCAATTAAATAATCGTAATGAATCTTTTGCTTTCAAGATTTCTTAATCGACAAAGTAACATTTCTTTCTTACGTTCTCGAAATCTGCTGGGTAGATTAACGCCATCACTGATTTACCGTTAGATTGTAATTCCCTTCATTTGGAATAGAATGGTAAAATGCAGACTTTCACTCTTCTCGACTTGTTTCAAACTGCGTAAATACTAGATACGTTTTAATTTATCATTTAAAATCTTGTCCTTCGTTTAAATTTTGGCTTTAATTAAAATTCAATTTATTTCGGTTTTCAGGAGGTAAAAGTCGAGTTATACTTTGAAAATAAACCGTAGAAGCGTGGCTATCTTGTGATGAGGAAATGATTGAAAATATTGATCAATATATTTTTTAATTTCAATAAACGTCAATTTTCTTTTTTAAATGGAATAAAAATCTTGAAATCATTGTCCAACTTGCGATTTGGTTGTTTGCCCAGATAATGTAGAAATTGAAACGATCGAGGTTATTTACCTACTGACATTTTTACAACTCTAACTAAAACTTACCTTGCCACGTGGGCTCAAAGATTAAGATGATAACCTAAAATTGAAACACTAAATGAAAAAAGTGGTCGTTGCATGTTGTTCCGGTTTGCAAGCACATTTTACTTTTTACAAAAAATCTAAATAAATTGCATAAAATGAATGTGCTGTAGCTGTTGGGCGCGTGGTATTATGCAGGATAACAACTTTTTGGATAACGTTGTACAGGCTATAATAACCAGTATAAAAACAATTAGGAAAAATTAGCAAAAATAGTAAGAAAAATTTCTTGCGCTATAAATTTTATATACGAATGAACATTCGAGATCTGGTGCAAAAAATCTTTCCGGCCTACCGTTTCGAAAACACGTAAATGTTCAGAATGGACAGCTGGTATATAATAATTACTACCCGACGTAATTTTCTTCGTAATGTACATTATTATTATTAAATAATTATTTTTATTATTATACATTTCCCTATTTATCAATATCCCTGACAGTAATATAAATTCATAGTTATTTACATAGTCCGTTTTTCAACTTCTTATTAAATCATAATAATTATGTTATTGTTAAATTTGTTCTGTAAAAAGTTAGACCATTTAATAAATAAAGAAATTCCTTAAAAACGGTTCTTTTATTCAATTCATTTTCTTGCCCTGCTTCAATCTTAAACAAAATCCAGCCAATTGGTCCATTCGTATCCCAACAGCTTCAGGGTGATACCACAGGTCAATAATTTTATCCCTTACGTTAGCCTGGATCGCACCATGATAGTACGAGACCGTAAGGTTAATCCGGGTACCCATTCCATTCTTTCCTGTTCATTAGAAGTTGGGCCAGCACACTCAGCTACATTTCCATTCCTACTTTCTGGAGGGGCTTGCAAAGAAACTCCGTCGTCCTCAGAGTCCTCACTTTCATTGTTCATGTGCACACTCCCGTCGGGTGTAAGCGCTCTCGTCCTCTTTCCTCCGGAGTCTCCAGTGGTGACCACTGCGTTATCAACCTGTTGGTCACCGTTTCCTTGCACAGTCTGTTGGCTCCCACTGCCTATTTAAAAAAAATATGATTATTATACACAAAAACTACTTAATGACTGTTTTTAAATACAAACTTAACACTGCAAAGTTAAAAATCATTACCAGAAGTTTCCGACTTTAGAAAACAACGTTTGGAAATTGTGCCTCGTCCTTCGTAAACGATGAGACAATCTTTGTCTTCTTTTTGGACAACAGAATGGATACGCACGCTGCTTGAGGTTGACGGTTCAGCCGTTGGTACCGCCGGATTATTTTGAAAGTCCTTATTGACGTCTTCTTCGAACCATTTGAGCAAATTGTTTTCCTGGAAATCGGACTGGAGTTGAGTGATGCGCTCCCTGATTTCCTGCATAGCTGTTGATTGAGAAGTAGCGTGGTTCTCCATTACTTCAGTCAACTTCTTCACCTCAGCTTTAAACTCATTAACGCCAGCAGCATCTTTAACTGCAGTCAAAATCTCGCCACGGAATTTCTCCATTTCTCGATGAAATGTTCGAGCGGTCAGCAAAGGTTGAGATTGTGGGGGCGCATTGCTTTTCGATTCTTTATGAAGATTTTCAATTAATTCTTCGAATTTTCTTCGTAAGCTGGCCGAGGTTGCAAGCTGAAATGGGAGCGGACCCTCCCTTGAGTAGGGCAGATTCGACACGGGTACTAACGACATTTTGCTTGTCACTGAGTCAATTTTGAAAACCTGGAAAGATAAAAGTGGTAAAATATTGATTTTAAAAGAAAGTAACAAGATTTTACAACTACATAGTTGAAAATGTACGAAGAATTATCGAAGGCTTAAATACAGAATTCTAATAATTGTCAAAAATGTCGACAACAAAGTGATTTATTGTTTTAAATAATTAACTTTCTCTAAAAACTCACCACAAAAACTTATTAAATTTTTTCCAGAAGTAACTTTTCAAGAAGCAAACAACTTGGAAATTTTCGAAAAACCCAAAGACATTTAATCCATTCGATCCGAACGTTCGAAGAGATATGACTTCTGAAGTCTAAGCCCCGCTTATTTATACCTGGAAATACGAATACGATTGCCATTGTTTATAGAAACGAAATCATTTAGAATTGTATGTAGTTTTATTTACCATGTTTTGTAAAACATGCATATTGGGCTTGCTTTGTCAGTAAAATCTCGTTTGTTTAGATTGTCAATGTGAATTCATTGCACTCATAGAACCACAATGCACAACACAACACGCAGTTTAGAACGTTTAATAATGAAACTTTGACATAGAGGTTTTTGGACTTTGAACCATTTCTTCTACAATTAACAATTGTAAAGAAAAACTCAAATAAAGGCAGAATTTACATACTTACGAAGCGATAATGGCCTTTCTACGGATAAAAGTTCAGGAGTGTGACACTCCTCGTAAGTTCTTTGCATTATTGCTCTAACAGTAAGTAACAGTAAAATAATACTGAGCCAGATTATGATGATATGCGGAAATTGTTAAAAAAATAATACAAAAATATTTTACTCTGTTCTTTTAAATTGCATCATTGTTTTATTAAAAATTACATTCTTCGCATTAACCGAAACAATCACTTCATTGCCACCATGGCCGTGGCCGAGTCACAAATAACCGAGTTGACGTAGCCCCTCATCGCGGTGACCCGCATTGTCCCCAGAGAGCCACAAGTGATGGCGTTTGGTCTCAGTGAGAAAACCGTTTTTCGCTTTAGTTTTCCACGTTTAATGTCGCATCTTGCCAACTCCTGAGTCCAGTTCATTTTCATTCTCCGACTGTACCTGTCCACGAATGTCGTCATTTCCCAGATGAGGATTGCGGCAGCAAAGCAACACAAGGAGGCCAACGGCATCGCCAAGTAGAACTGCCATGGCACCACATTCAATCCCAGAATTGTGATCATGTTCGAGGTCAGCAGCACCCAGTATAGAAACCCGAGAATTCCCGGCATGAGAATCCTCAGTGTTTCATTGAGACCCCCGAAAATGAGCGAGAAAATTTTGTACTTTCGGAAGGTCTCTGTTGTCGGAATTTTATCACGTTTGATGACAAGCAGTTGTTTGCGGAGACACTCCAGTATCAAAAGAAGAATCAACAGAATGTAACGAATCACATTGGACACCTCCAACAGTGTCCAGCTGTACATGAAGACCCTCAGAGTGAAAACGGTCCAAGTACTGGAATATGTTGGAGTCAAAAGATGAAAAAAATGAAAGCCGGGGTCCAGACGGAACCAAATCCCAAAAGCGACGATTCCGTAGACCATCAAAATTGAGGAGTATAATGCGTTGAAGATGATCAAACCGGGTAGATCTAAACTTCCGTTTGGCTGATACGCTAAACTCTTCAATTCGTCCAGGACCCCGGAAGATCTCAACTTTCTCCAATTCCTAGAGATTTGGAGACCCTTAAAGGACTGAAAAGTCTCGTCATTCCACGAATCAGCGAAGAGAGGCACTATCTCATTCAGAAAAGGCACGAGTTGCCCCGAATTCACCCAGAAAATCCATGAAATTGACACTGTCAAAACTCCCGTGAGAAATTGTCCCCCTAGCATGCAGATTTCGAAGACGTTCAAAGGCCCATAGGTTTTTCTTAAAAGGGCTAAAAGCACCACGATGCTGTTAAAGATGTTGTGGTATGGGATTAGAAAAAAGTTAACGAAGCACCACAAAATAAACTCCGTTTCACTCGATCTCAAATAAAATTTCCGTTTAGAATTGTTCCAGTAAAATGGCTGCATGTAACCGTAACACTTCCGCTGGATTTCGTAGCTCAGTAGAAGAACTATTCTGTATAATGGGGATGTCACGAGTTTTCCTTCCAATTTTCTCCGGGGCTAATTTGTAAAATTATTATATATTAATTATCCTTTATCCTAATGAATCGTTTATTGCTTTCAATATTTCTTAATTGAAGTAGTAACATTTCTTTCTTACGTTCTGAAAATCT